>PISX010001624.1:0-13712 GCA_004024625.1 Mellivora capensis | reverse complement strand
ACATTGGGTAGGATATGTGCTATGATTAGTGCTGTGAAGTGTGTAAACCTGGCGATTCACAGACATGTACCCCTGGGGATAAAAATATGTTTATATGTCTATAAAAAATAAAAAAATCTATAAAAAAATATTGGAATAAATATTTCAGTACAAACATCAGTAGGAACTTCAAGAAACATTTTAGAGAAATAACTAGTAAGCAAAGACAACTTAGTTTCCTCATCTGTATAACAAAGGCATTATTCCATCTCCTATATCTTTACTGATGACAATATTCTACAAATCTGAGTGTTGTAGGAAAGAGTCTAAGCATATATATATATATGTATGTGTATATATATATATATATATGTGTATATATATATATATCTCCAGATCCAGAAAATGTCATGAAATAGGAAGAAAAACAAAGGAATCGAGAAAAAGTTGTTTATAAACTCAGAGATGTAATAGAGAATTGAAAATCTTTTATAAATGTCTAAGACCTGGAGATATATATGCACATTTCAGCCATCTAAAACAATACCCCAAATTAATGAACTCTCCTTTAAGGCCAGTTTGTCCTGGGAAACTGATACGGCTTAATTCATTCAAGTTCAAACTTTAAAAGTCATAAGGGGATATGCAAACGTAAATTTCTGGAAATAGTGATTAAACGAGTGATAATTGTGCAAATTTATTTTGAAAATAGTTATGATTTATATAACTGATTCACATATTGGAAAAACTATTGGTAATACAATAAAATTTTTTGTGTTTGTTGTGTTAAGCCATAAGAAGGTCAAATCCCATCATGTACAATGGACTGTTCTCTGAGTGTCCACCAGGAAGTTGATGACCGGTAGGGAATTTCTTCCATCTGCCAGTTTAAAATACCAGTTTAAAAGCCAATTATATCACCTATTTTCAGTCTTCATGTGAATTATATCAACAACCAAAAAAAAAATTGTATCTCTGCAGATTGGAGAACTTCTAATCCAAGGGTATCCATTGCTTGATTCAAGGGTACCATACAGCCAGTCTAAAGTTTCTACTACATGATTTTTTTGAAGGAGAAGGGAAAAAAAAGTATTAACTAATTTTCTAGAAGGCAGTACCAGTAGAGGCAGTTATTTTTAGAATTCCATTGATTCACAGATTTTGAAGAGCTGCAAAGGTATTTGGAAGAAATACAGTTACAGTTTTAGATGAGATGCGTGGATTTTAATGCATATGAGTCATGCTTTTATTTCTGTGGTTGCCTTTGAAGTGCAAACCTTGGGATGTCTCTAAATTACAAACATCTGTCTTTTAATGTAGCCCAGTTTGAAGAGGAACTAATTGAACTAAAAATTGAACTGTGTTATCCAAAAGACATGGGATCCCAGGAATTTGCAAGATGTATGAATCTTAGAAAAATCCTGAGATTTTTAACTCTGGCCAAATGTGGTTTGGTTTTTTTCATTTATCTAGTAAGATCAAAGCTAAAAGTCAATATTAGTGATGTATGTAAATCAAGATGGAAATACGTCCTAACACTATACCCCATAGTACCCGAGAACGATTCTGTTTTAACCTAACTTCTGCCTCTGTTTCAGTTCCATATTTAAGTGTTTTTGAAATAAAGTGATAAAGAAATTAACACCTTTATATATATTAATTTTGTTTCAGAAAAACAATGTGTAAACTGCTTGTCAAAAATTTGGGGACCTTGGGTGCAGTTAAGATGGCTAACCAAGGTAGGAGCTATACATGACATATCAGCATAATATAAGGTAATATTTCAAAGTACAGATCACATGCTGTTTATTGGTGGGTAGTGAAATCACTTTAGCAAATCACTATCAACACTTTTTTTTAATGAAACACAGTAGAAAATAGAGGGATAATGAAATTTTTGTCTTATGAAAATGTTCACTCATTTTTTATACATATGCATGCGTGCATGTACAGTGTCATAATATAAAATATAGTTCCTCTGGCTGCAACCTTAAAATCTCGAAAGTTCATAGTATTAGTCCGTGTTCTAGCCAGCAGCATCCTTTCAGCTGAATGAAATAATGTACCACAATTCTGGTGTGCTGAAGTTTTCACATCATGAACTTGTGTTTCTCAAAGGTGGGCTTAACTGTTAAGTAAGATCACACTTGGAAAATATCACTTAACATCACTGAGAGTGGCATCAAAGGAAGAAGCAGTGAAAGCAAAATGGAGGTTATCAGCCACATGGGGGAAAAGAGAGCACATCACTGAAATAGCAGACATAATTCTCTCTGAGAACTTGTCAGAACAATTTGTAATGGTGCCGCTAAGTGTGGAACATCCTGAGTACAATAAACTTCATATACAGAAATTCCTGTGTTGGAGATAGTGAAAAATAAAGCAATTAAACTGCTGTCTGATGTTACAGTTACTTTCTTTTATGACTAAGCATTCAGTTCCCAGCAACCATGTACAGTTTTTGTAGTAATGCAAAATACTTAACACAACCAACTTTTTTTAACCCACTGGAAAGCATCTCTTTTTCCTTTATTTCTTATGGAAAGTTTCATTTTGGTGTAAGCATTTTAAATTAAAAACTTTTTCAGGAACCTAGTCATTGTTTAAGTCAATAAAAGATTGTTCTTTAGTAGTGAACAGTAACCGTGCACCTTCATTGAAAAAGTGAACTCAGTATTTTTGGATCACTCCATCATCGCTACTGAAAGAAATCCAGGTCACCTGGCTCAGTCAGTTCAGCCTCTGCCTTCGGCCCAGGTCATGATCTCAGGGTCCTGGAATAGAATCCCACATCAGGCTCCCTGCTTAGTGGGGAATCTGCTTCTCCCTCTCCCCTCGGCTCTCCCTTTACTTATGTGCTCTCTCACGCTCTCTCTCTGCTTCTCAAATAAAATCTTAAAAACGAAATAAAGAGGGGTACCTGGGTGGCTCAGTGGGTTAGGCCTCTGCCTTCGGGTTGGGTCATGGTCTCAGGGTCCTGGGATCGAGCCCCACAGCGGGCTCTCTGCTCGGTGGGGAGCCTGCTTCCCCCTCTCTCTCTGCCTGCCTCTCTGCCTACTTTTGATTTCTCTCTCTGTCAAATAAAATCTAAAAAGAAAGAAATATTTTGGCATCATCCTTACAATTAATATGAATAAAAAATGTATATAGCTACACAGTTATGCATTTCTGGTCATGGGGCTTACTGTTGATAAAATGCAGAACCCTCTTATCTAGATAAGCAAACCGAGGCCCAGGAAAGTGATATGGCTGGCCCAAGGTTGCAGCTCATCTATGTATTAACCTTCTAAGTGGTCAGTGACAAAATAATGTCATTTATAAGGTTATAACTAATTTCATTCGTACGGTGCTCGGAACACAGTGAACTACCAGCAAATGTTTATGGAATGAATTAGCCAATAGTATTAAATTTCAACACTGCATATTCCAGCCATTTTCTTGAAGTTGTGGCCCATTTCTTTTAAGTTTTATCTTTTAAGTGATTTTTAAACTTTTCTTCAGTTCACTGAATTTTCTGAGCCTTTTGACAAATGTTACCAGTAGTTAGAGGCGATAAACCAATGTATCAGCTGTTCTAAATTAAAAATTAAGATTATCAATTTGCTTAGTTTTTGCTGCACCTGTCCTACTGGTTGTGCCATTTCTCTCTCTGCTCTTCCCCCTTAGCCAAAAAGAACTTCCAGCTCACTAGAACAGATTGCTCTCCCTCCCACAAATAAGCGCGGTCTTACACATTTGGCAGCATTGAAAAGGCCCCCTTCAAAAAGCCTGCCCAGAAGCTTCCTCCAGAACTCCTGTGAGTCAGTGATGTGTTTATTACAACAGACCTTTCATCATTGTCTTCATTAAACCTGGTCCTTGTCTCCTAGGAAGGAGTGGAGCGAACCACTCTTTCATAGACTTCATCAATGGCTTTATTAAAGCTACTCATTTATATTAATCAACATGCAGATTAGGGCTCATCTGGGTTGTTTGTGCCCAGGTGGTGGGTGAGTAGATTTACCCCTGATTTGGCCACTGCGCTGATCCCAGTGTTCTTCAGAGGTCTCGTCTCCACTGAGGCTGCCAGCCTGAAAGCTCTGGCTGAGCACTGGGGACTGAGTCGTTTGCTTAAACCCAGTTTGTAAATGATAAAGTGCTTTACAAATGTTAGATGTTATTATTGGTCTCTGTGGGAGAGCGCTGCTCCTTCCATTCCTCTACCTCACCTTGGTGGTGTAAGTAAATCTTTCCATCTTTAAATGCATCTCTCAGATACTTCGTTTGTGTGAAGAGGAACTAAAGAAAGTGAAGCTCACTGCCCTGGTTACTATTAGCAGGCTCTTCGGCTGTTTTTCTGTAAGGCATTTTTCCCGACAGTATAGTTTTTGTGGCTTAAAAATAAAATCTTGGGGTGCCTGGGTGGCTCAGTGGGTTAAAGCCTCTGCCTTCGGGTCAAGTCATGATTCCAGAGTCCTGGGATCCAGCCCCACATCGGGCTCTCTGCTTAGCAGGGAGCCTGTTTCCTCCTCTCTCTCTCTTTCTCTCTCTCTCTCTACTTGTGATCTCTGTCAAATAAATAAAATCTTAAAAAAAATTTTTTTGACTATCCCTTCAAATATCAAAGCTCTTTGGAAAGGACATATTTACGCGAAATCTGTCTTTTGTTCCTCCCAAGATGTATATGAGAATTAATTCTTCCCCAAGGGCGTTTTACCTTTGCTACTGCTTCATGCATTGCTGTTTCTTCCTGGAGGTGGGGGAAGGAGTGCAATAAATTTGTGTGTAATTAATGCCGTCAGCACTGCAGATGCGTGCATGCACATGACTGTTTCCTTTGCTAGCAGCTTTACTACTAAGAGTAGTAAAGGCTGAGGGGCTGTGGGTTCATTGGCCTTCTAAATAGAGTGATGGATCACACGTTGTCTTGTCATTCCACACTGTAGTAAAAACTGTCATTAAAGTAACCTCTCGGGCGCAAGTTTTTGAAAGATGATTATAAATCTGTAATAGCCTCCACAGTTTCTAGACACCAAACAGGTTAAGTACATAGCAACCTTTTTTTTTTTTTTTAAAGATTTTATTTATTTATTTGTCAGAGAGAGAGAGAGAGCGAGCACAGGCAGAAGAGAGGCAGGCAGAGGCAGAGGGAGAGGCAGGCTCCCTGTCGAGCAAGGAGCCCGATGTGGGACTCGATTTCAGGACGTTGGGAACATGACCTGAGCCGAAGGCAGCCGCTTAACCAACTGAGCCACCCAGGCGTCCCCATAGCAACCTTTTTTAAGTGAGTTAAAATACAACCGTACTACCTTACTATGTAACCTTGGGTTACGCTGGCTTGAGCTTTCATTGAGCCACATTTGTCTAAATATATAGCTGTATTTTACTTGTAATTTGGGATAGGTGATCCTTTGCTCCTCTCCAGTGGTCTGGTTTACTAGTTAACCACCTACGACTCGCTCACGTTCACTGAGAGGGGCGCAGCTTGTCTGCACAGAAGGCTTACCACCACTTACTGATCTTATTTTTGCTCATCCGAGGACTATTGATTCATCGATATTTTCCAGAAATTGGTTTGTGGACCCAGCTCAGGAAGGCTACCCGATACGAAAAGCAGAGCATGCTTCCCAACTCCCCACCCCAGCCCATGGAAATAGGATTGTTTTACCCGATCATAAAAGCAGTACAATAAAAGGAGGCAGAAAATGTAGTACATTGTAAATTTCAGCCATGACAAGTTTAGCAATTATAAACTTAAGCAGTTCTGAAAAGTCAAAAAAGAACATTTTTTTAATTAAAAATCATCCAGGAGCTTACCACTAACAGTATCATTCTTATTAATGTTTTGTTGCCCTTTCAGACTTTTTTCTCAGCGTATATAAAGACAGATTGACCTTATTTTGTTTTAAAAATTCCTATTGTGCTTTTCTGTTTTATAACCAGCTTTTTTCTTTTCCTTAAGAAGATATTACAGATATCTTTGTACAGCAGTGTGAGGGTGTCTTTTGGTCACTGTTCTCTTACTGCCCCTACTTCTCCCATTTCCTGTTTTTTATGTTAAGAATTTTAGCACCACTGAGGGCATAATCACCACAACACCTTTTGCGAGTGAATATACATCGCTTTTGCTTTCCAGTTAAGAAAAATCTTTGAATTGCAGTTACCCTTGCCAAAAGATAAAGAATGAATCAATTACATATTCTCCTGAGACTGATGAAATTTGTCCTTTAAATTAACCATTTAAGAAATTCATTCCATCAATTACAGCTCAATAAGATAATAGTAATAATAATAAATGTATTCCATACAGGATGGTCCAAGAAGCCAGCTCATAACATGGACAGTCTGAAGTTACCACTTCTGGCTCACTGAAATCTAGGGTGTTACTCAGAAGATTGGGGGAGAGTATATAGCATTGCTGTATAGTCAGATTTCAACAGGACAAATGGTAAAGAAAAGCATTTTTGTATTGCACGTGCAGGTAAGCATTTCTGTCATTCTTACACCCTCCAGAAATGCAGAAATAAAGAGACTTATCTCCTGTTTGATTACTTTCTAGACAGCTAAAGTAAACTTCATAACATCAATGGTGACAGATTCTCTTCTACATGTCCTCCATATTCACTCCTAGAGAGGAAGCAATGCAGCCAACTAGAGCCATTAGTTTGACTCAGCTTTGCACTTGAACCTGATATCGCTCTGAATCCAGCAGTGTGAATTCTTCCCAAGCATTAGAGCCATTCAAGACCCAGAACTCAGCAGTGTTGACCTTTCATTAACCCATGGAGGACATTTTTGTCAGCTGGTAGGGTGGGCCACCAGTTATAATGATTTAAAAAAGGGAATGGTTCAGAAAATGGAAATTGTTTCCATTATGTATCATTATGCTTCTAGGTATTGAAACCAAGGGCGGCTGGGTGCAAACACTTTGACAAAGAAAGTAATCAGAGTTCAGATACAGAGAAAGGTCCATGTGAAGAGAACAGCTAAAAATAATAATCTAAGCAAAGATGACTCATCAACGTTTACAAAAAAGCAGTTTTCAAATTTACATGCCTAATTATAAATACTAAGATTTGCATTTCTAGAAGCTCAGAATCAGAATTGGAAGGGACCTTAAAGAGTTATATTTTGCAACTTCCCTCATTTTATAGTTGGGAAAACCCCAAACTCAGAGAAATTAATTGGTTTGCCCTAGAACTCACAATGGAATTAGTAGTAGACCTTGCAGTAGAATCTCGATCCTCTGGCTCCTAATGCCTGCTCTGTTTCATTATAGTCCTCTAATTTGTTGGGCTCCCAAGAGTGGCCAACATCAATGCTCTTTTAGTCTATCTTCTTTTCACAGTAGCAAGTATTTGTGGGATGCCTGGGTGGCTCAGATGGTTAAGCGTCTGCCTTCAGCTCAGGTCATGATCTCTGGGTCCTAGGCTTGAGCTCCGAGTCAGGCTCCCAGCTCAGTGGAGAGTCTGCTGCTCCCTCTCCTTTTACCTCTACCCCCTGCTCATACTCTCTCTCTCTCTCTATTGCAATTAAATAAATAAAATCCAAGAAAGGAAGGAAGGAATGATGAATTTGCATGTCCCTCCTGAGCCTATGGAACAAAAGTCCTTGAATCTTATCTAGAGCACCAAAAAGTGGGGGGCTTGGCCCCTTAGACTCAGGAGATCTGGCAGTTCAGCTTCTGGGTTCTCTGGCTGCTACCACCCTTGCTACCATTTGGGGTTGCTGGAACAAATCACTCCACAAGAAGCTGAGGGAGAAACGTATCACTAAGCAGGTGTTTTCTGGGGCACCTGGGTGGCTTAGTCAATAAGCCTCAGCCTTTGGCTCAGGTCATGATCCCAGGGTCTTGGGATCAAGCCCTGCATTGGGCTCTCTGCTCAGCGGGGGAGCCTGCTTCTCCTGCTCCCTCTCCCTACCGCTCTGCCTACTTTGCTCTCCATCAAATAAATAAATAAAAATCCTTAGAAAAGGGGGGGGGGCAGGTTCTTTCTTACTTTTAAGTATATCAGGTACCAAAACAGGTGAATGCCTATGTTAGTTAGCCATATATTGAAAAACATTCAGATCATTAAGTGGTCTTGTTAAAGTATGTATAGCTGGTAGTCTTGTGGTCTTTCCAGAAATATTACAGTTTTAAAGGAGAATAATAAACACATCTCTGGTATAATTTTAAAAGTAAAGTCAACATTTCAGGCAATGGAAAGAGATTTACATGTGCACCAAGTAAGTCACCCATGCCTGGGAAACATTTAACTCCCCTAGGCTATTCCTGCTTTTCATAATCACTTACCTTCCAACACTTGTTAACCCAAGGAACTTTTTTTCCTCAGTACTCGACATTGGCTTTGGGGGTGTATTCTGCTCAAATAAGTAAGGCTTATTTGGAAATATGGGTTGTTTATAAATGGTGAACTTGTAAGTGCAGGTCTGCCTATGTTTGCTAATTACATTTAAAGAGAAAAAGAGTGAGAGAATAAAATGTTCCTGTTGCTTCTGCCTGGTCTGGAACTTCAAGGACGTAAAGGCATAGTCTAGTTATCCAGAGTCATTGTTAAAAGTTCCTGCCATCATCTTGACACTGAGCATTGGACTTTCTCTTTACAAGTCCCTCTTCACTTTACCGGTGCTGGTCTCAGAGCTCAAACTGTTTCAAAACCATAACATTTCTTAGTGAGTGATTGATCTGTATTACGTGTCCAGCCATCAGGGGTATCTTGGGATGTTGCTTGTATAAACTGTAATCCAATCTGATGCTGTGCATTTAGTTACAATCTTTTCATAGACCTATTGGCGATACTCTATCCTCCTGGATTTGGGAATAGGGCTTATCTGATACCTTCAGGGGAAAAAAATCCATTCATTTTCTTTCTTCCCCACTTAAATAACTCAACACATCTGGTAACACTGTAGGATCATTGTCCTTCTAGTTCCTCTGCAGCTCATATTGCTACAATATTTCTTGAGTATTTGGTTACCTAAAGGGCAATGTGATTAAAAACAACAACAAAAAAAGACTGTATAGGTCTTACAAATTAACCCATCTGCAGAGCTAGGAAAAAAAATGCCTTTAATCAGCAAAATTTCCCTATCAGCAGCCTTGTCTCTGTTTAACAGTATGAATGTAAATATAAATTTGGAGATAAATGTCCATGTGTTAAAAAAAAAAAAAAAAAAGTCTTCCCACAAATTAATATAATTTGCCTCTAAGAAAATGTTTGTTAAATCTAGGGTACCTGAGATTAAAGTATCTTGTTGTTTGGGTCTGTCTCCTTTGGGTTAATAATGTCTTCAATTACAAGAATGATAAAAGCTGAAACAGAATCCTTTAATTCAATCAGAACTGAGCTAAATTTTAGGAAGCAGAGAGTGGGAATCAGATACGGGAACTGCATAATATAGGAAGGTAAATATCCAAGATATTAAGACTTCATAAGAAGCGGTTGGGGCAGCTTTGAGGAAAATCTATTTGAAATGGCTACATTGAACATTAGAGTAAATACCACTATTTTATTCTCCTGAATTAAGATGGTTTATGCAAACAACTCTAAATTGCACAGTAGTTCCAAAGAGACTGTTTTCTGCTTGTTTTACATTCTGGAACAAGTTCAAAGCTTTTGATTTTGCTTGATTTTTTTAATAGCCCGAGCCTTGGAAATAATACAGGTTGGATGGATATGATTTCACTATCGCAGTTCTGTAAAAATTTTCTGTGTTTATGGTACATTTGACCCAGGGGCCCTACACCAAATATATCCACAGTGCATTTTAAGGACAACAGAATGAACACATTTGAAATGTTAACCATTCTTTTGCTTTTGCTTTTCTTTCTGTATTAAGTGTGAAAATTAGCATTGTAATGGCTCCCAGAATGAAGATACTGAAGAATTATCCACCTGACAGAAATAAACATACAGAAAATAAATCACGTTAAAATTTCATTAGGTATCTGAAATTTAAGCTTAGGTTCAAAATGGCTATTACTGGATTTTCATGTATATTAGTTCAATGCTATGCTTGTAAGATTTTTTTTTTCTTGAATTATGCCTGAAAAAAAAAATTGGATCACTACTCTAGTATCCAGGTGGGCAATGCCATTTGCCAGGATTTTTGTATATAACCCCATTTTTTCCATCAGGCACAAATACTGTCTTGCTACTAAGGCTCCTGAGGTAGAAACGGGGGCAAAAATTGTATAATTGTTTCTCTTAATGTTTTTTATTGTCTTTTAGGTTGTGGAACTTATAGCAAGTGCTCTTATGGACTTGGTACAAGGGGTATACCATGAAAATTCTACTTCAGCAAAGGTAAGGATTTGGTATTCATTATAAAATGTTAAGCTAAAAACCCCTGTGGCAAAACTAGAATTGATGAGTGAAAATGTCATTCTTGTTTTGTGTTTAAATTGTACATGACATTTTTTTTAGATTAGTGTTTTGGCTACAAATTCATGGCCATACGCTTAGTACATAGCAGATTTAGCCAATTAAAACAACCTCTTATCCTCTGGCTGGATTCACAGTCTGTTCAATCTACAGCAGCCCACTAGACTCCAGGATGCTGCTGGCTGGCAGGTAGCAACCGTCACCAGGTAGGCTGGAGAAGCAGCTTGTGCTGAGGTGCCTGGGCTCAGCCTCTCCCCAAGAGGAAGGGGCCTTCCATGTCCCTGAAGAGCGGACACGATCTGAAGAAGACGACTTTTGGGAGGCAAGATCCAGAATTTACTGTGTTATTAAATTCTCAGTGATAAGAAGTAGGATAGTTGTGCAGTTGAATCATTTTGATTAATTATATAGATCTAGAATTAAGGCTTTTTGACTCATTTAACAGGACATCTTATGGGTTAGGTTTTATTTCTTTAAAATGCAGTTATTTCAGTAGGATATTGAATGTGAAGCAATTGCCTCATTGACCACCACCATCATTTACCATGGTATATACTGTTACATAGGATTCCTATCTTAGTGTTTCATTATTCTAACTTCTTTAGCGTCTGTATTAGCAAGATTTCTCTCACTGCAGATTAGAGAAAATATGCACGTATGCACATCTTAGGCTTTTTGACATTTCCATTTGAAAAAAGAAAGACAGATTTTACTGGAAATGAAACATAGAGCATGAGCAACTTGGCTAAGAAATGTAGAAGTATAACCCAGGGACTCCGGATGGTTCGGAGAATGGTAAGTAAAATATGAAGAATTATACCTCGAACGTCTGCTAACATTTGGTTCAAGGAACCATAGCTCCCAGTAGGCATATCTAGCTTCACCTAAGCAGCATAGTGCTATGTGGGGGCCTGTCAGTATGTAGGACCACAGTGGGACCCCCTTTGCTGCATTTTTCAAAAACATAGCGTACTTCACTACCATTGCTGAGGGTACGTAGCAGATTGTAAAAAGGAGGATTCTCGGTCTTGTTCCCTTGTAGGAAGTCGCCTTGTACGTAGTATAATGAAGATCATGATAGTTGAGCACGTAACTCCATGCTGAGTCATTCATCTGTGTTTCTTCATTTAATCTTCACAGAAAGCCAGCCAGCGGACACTACTGCTTCCCCATTTTACATATGTGAAAACTGAGGTTTAGAGAAGCTTAAATACTTGGCTCACAGTCGGACCACTTGTTAGCTAAGATTTGAACTCCAGAGCTCAGTCTCTTCACCTCTCATTTTTTGCCTCTTTACCTTAACGAAACCCCATTTGTTAGTGTCCTTCTGCCATACCTGAGATCCCACGATGTGTGATGACTATAGTGGCCTCTTCTGGTGGTTGAGGCATTGGTCTCCCCTGGGATGGTTCCAAGGTGTTGAACTTAGTTCCATGGAAGAGAGTAATAGTTTACAGTTACGTATCTTAATTTTTAAGCAAAAGTGTTGTTACTGGTTTTAGGGTTCTTGATTTATTATTTATTCGCTCTTACTCTTTGTCCACGATAATTAGCCTAATTTGTTAATAATTTTGTGAACATTCGTTAAGTACTTCCTGTACGTCAGACAGACCTCACGGCAACAATGATAAATGCTTAGATAGTACTTTACAGTGTGCTTATGCTCTCTTCCTGTACATTCACCCATGGAAGGGATAACATGTGTCGGTGTGCCCATTTTACAGAGGAAAAACCTGAAATTCAGGGATGACAGATGGCAGGAAAGCAGTGTGTCTGGAAACTATTTGTTGATGCACGTTTCACAGTGACGTGATCTGAACCCAGGTTTTTTGACTCCAAGTCCCACATAATCTGTTTCTTCCTGGGAAAGAGAAAAGAGGAAGCAACAAAAGTCTTTGAAGGACTGTTGATCATACGCTCACGGCCACTTAGCAAGCACTAATTGCTGACTTTGATTAGCTAGTTTTCCTCAAAAGAATCTGTAATGATGCTTTGTTCATCTGCCCTCTTTCCCTGCCATCTCCTCAAACACAGTCCTTTCAAGCACTAGAGACCTTCTTTAAGCAATTACATTTCTGAATATAGCCAAACCATTTAAGGAGCCTTTTTGGTTGTGTGTGTGTGTGTGTTTAATATAACAGAAGCAGAATGCATAGTTGAACCGAAGCTGTGGGAGAGCTTCTCGATGCCTCCATTTGTGCCCCAGGTCCAATTTAGGTTAACCACATTTTCCCTTCCTAACCAGAAAAATTCTGGCTTTTATCCCCCTCCTCTTAAGTGTGCTGGCCATTGCAATGGCTGTTTGGAATTTGGGTTTTCAGACTTGGCCCAGGAATCACTTCAGAAGCAGAGAGAGCACTGCCCCACATGGAGTGCCTTCAAGGTTTTCATGTTCTGGCACGACTGGGCAGCAGCCACAAGTGGAGGTCATGTGGGAAGTGAGTGGCACAACCTCCGTAGCCATGGGCCAATTCAGTACACAAAAGAATTGCTTTGTGATTGAAAATCAGCTGCAAACCATTTCATCTCCCTAGGGAGAAGAGAACACAATAGCAGTCTGTTTTCTATATGGCTACTTAATGCAGTGATGGAGAACCTGGGTAGTACAAAAATAGCTTTCTGTGGAGTCGTATCTCTGTGACCAGAGTAGATGCATTCAGAGCAAATGGAGGGGAATTACAACAGAACATGTTCAAAACCACCTTCTCCAGAAGGACTTTGCAATTTCCTAATCCTCCTTCAGACTATGGGAATTGAGGTGACTTGTGTCAGTAGTACTTGACAGATCATAGGTAAATTGTGATCATGTAAACATTTGAAGTAATTCTAGAAATTCATCCTTTGTTCTGGCCATTGAAAAATAACATTTTTATTTTCCTGTTTGCTAGTGTGTGAGCCATTTTTTTCCTTATAATGAAAATGAACCATGTGCTTTCTTCCATGTTTATAATTTTCCTCTCCCTCTACCTGTTTTTGTTGTTAGCTAATTGAAAAAAAAAGCAGATTAAATAGAATAATTGCATTTTAAAAGCAGTGGTTGTTTACCATCCCGGGAGTTCCCCAGTCAAGTTCTGCCTTGTACATTGTATTCATGTTACTCACTGTACACACTAAATATTTTACATTTTAGCAAAATTGGTATTGAATCCACAGACCTTTGTATCTAAACTCTTTTTAACATAATTATCTTATACCTTGTTTCTAATTAGAAGAGTAACTGCATGTTTGTTAAATAAAAATTGGAAGCACAGAGAAGGGTCAAGAGGAAAATAAAAATTATTTTACATAAACCATTCCCCAGAAATGAATCATGATTACACTTAAGTGTATTTCCTTCTAGATTTCATTCTGTATTTCTCTCATTTT
>PISX010001623.1:0-188582 GCA_004024625.1 Mellivora capensis | reverse complement strand
AAAAAAAAAGGTAAAAAATGGTTAACAAGCTTCTTCACTTACATAAAAAATATTGTTCTTAGTACACACAGTTCTGGGGTAATAGTAAATCTCAGAGCAACCTAAAGGTTTGTTATAATGATCCTTTGATCTTACAGGTGATAAAACTGAAGCCTAAGGGGCTAAAGTGACTTGTCCAAGGTCACAGAGTTGATTAGAGGCCAAGCCAGTAGTACATATAAATCTAGGTCTTCTGGTTCTCTGTCTTGTTTTTTTTCTTTAACCATAACTTCAGTGCTTTCGGGAATCAATGTGTTTGGTTTCTTCAAGGTAAATGAGATTTAGATGAGCACTTGAGAAACCTCTAAAAAAGAAAGGAAATATAAGTGATGGCATTCCAGGCCTTGGTTGAGCATTCTTTCCATTTGATCATTCTGCATTTTGCTGATTCTGTGCGATTTCTTGCCAATCATTTTGCTAATGTCAGTGATTTTCCAGAATTTCTCAGTTTTATTATATTGCACCCTTGCACATTTTAAAACGTGGCTTTTTTTTTAATTGCAGCCTTTTAGCTTTAGGTACTGGAACCATCTTACTTCATTTTTTTAATCATTCAAAATTATTTGTCACAGTCTTAAACTCATTGACATTTTACAGCAAATTTCTTGGGGCATATCTTGGAGTTGATTTAAATCTCTTCCTTTTAAGGCTGTGTTTCTGAGCTCCTTCCCAGCTGTGTACTCCGAGCTGCTGAAGCTCTTTGATGTCAGGGAAGTGGCCAACTTGGTACAGGACACCTTGGGCAGTCTGCCGACCATCGTGCATGTGGATGACTCCCTGCAGGCCGTGAAGCTGCAGTGCATCGGCAAAACTGTGGAAAGCCAGCTGTATACCAATCCAGGTAGGGTGGTGAGTCTCATGAATGAAACACTTTCTGAAAAGGCATTGCTTACCCCTGCTAATCATAGGTCAGCAGAAGCAATTAGGAGGAAGCAGAAAATTCCTTTCTCAAAAGCGTTGTATGTTTGGATAATAGAATAAATGTATTAAGTGGCCAAATATAGCAGCATGGCTGTCAAAGCTTTATTTCTAGAAAGAATGAAAACCCTGATTGAATTATTGATTCTGATCATAAACTGGTGGTGATGTCAGGCATGCTTATTTTCTTGTTATAGGTTTTATTTATTTTTTAAAAGATTTTATTTATTGGGGCACCTGGGTGGCTCAGTTGTTAAGCGTCTGCCTTCGGCTCAGGTCGTGATCCCAGGGTCCTGGGATCGAGCCCCACGTTCCTGCTCAGCAGGAAGCCTGCTTCTCCCTCTCTCTCTCCTCTGCTTGTGTTTCCTTTTTCTCTCTCTCTCTCTGCCAAATAAATAAAATCTTTAAAAAAAAGATTTTTATTTATTTATTGGAGAGAGGGTACAGTGAGAGAGAGCATGAGCAGAGGTGAGGGGCAGAGGGAGAAGCAGACTCCCCCTCTGAGCAGGGAGGCCGATGCAGGGCTCAATCCCAGGACCTTGGGATCATGACCTGAGCCAGAGGCAGACATTTAACCAACTGAGCCACCTAGATTTTATTATTTTTATTCAACAAAATTTAACCTTTTCTTTCAGAGAGGTTTACAGGGACCTGATATATTCCTTATTTGTTTGTCTCTTGTTCTTAAAGTGTTTCCATCAATTTGTGTTCTGAAACAGTGAAAGTTTTGATGTATTGTCATTTTTTAATTTTATACTAGTACATGACCGGTTACTGAATTGGTTTTGTCATAATACCTGTTATTAAATCCCACTGCCTTTTTCTTCTAGTTTTTCTTGTAATAAAATATTAGCCTCATTTTCAAGCTTATTTAAGAAGTTTCTATCACTGTCACTAAATAAACTTCTAAAAATGGACTCTCCTGAGAATTCTCTTTCCACATGAATACGTGTGTGTGTATATTTTTGAAATAAGGTTTCAAATATAGTAAAAAAAAAAAAAAGCTTTTTTTAATATTATTTTATTGTAAAGCATTTTAAACATACAGACAAGAATAGAGTGTAAGATAGTAAATCATTAATAAATCTCAGTAGTATCTGGTATTTGTTTTAGATCTTTTATTAAGAAATTGGTCGCTAGAGATATATTTGGGTTCTCCTGCATGTACTGACTTACTTCAGAGAAACTCCCACTATCAGAGATTGCTGTTTGTATTTTCTCTGCCTTTATTACAAATCTATTAAAAAAATATCTTTTTCTCATCTTTTCAAATATCTTTCATCTTTAGTCTTTGTATGATTACATTATGTTGTATGTCATTCCACAGAGTGCTTATTTTTGACTAATAGGCTTTTCTATTTATCCACGCTGTGAGATACATCTCTAGTTCATTCTTTCATTCTTTTTTTTTTTTTTTTTTTTTTTTTTTTTTTTTTTTTTTTTTTTTTTTTTTTTTTTTTTTTTTTTTTTTTTTTTTTTTTTTTTTTTTTTTTTTGATTGGATGGTATCCCATTCTGAATGAATTTATCTTGGTTAATTTATTTTTTCTCCTGTCGATGGTTGAGCTCAGGTTAGAAATTAATACAGACAAAAGACAGAGGGACACATATAGTTAACACCAAAGAAGGGAATGACAAAAATCATAGGAAAATTCAGGCCAAGTTGAGTTGAGGGTCCATGGGCAACTTCAGGGCTGGAGCCATTCCTCAGCCAGGCAGAATTACACACCCCCTAATCGCCCCCCTCTCCAGTCACACCCCCCCCAACTGTCCCCCGCCTCCAGTCACACACACCCCCAACTGTCCCCCACCTTCAGTCACACCCCAAGGTCAGAGTTTAGGGCATCTGGTCAAACCTGAAGGCCAGCACTAAGATTTGAAATCTATATAGATCGGTATTTGATGTTTAAGTCATCTGGGGTCCAGGCAGACATATTTAAAGTGTAAAAATTTACAGCTCATTTTCAGTTTCTCCTCACAATTCTATTCTTCCTGTTTCCTGAGGGCCACGAAAAGTTCTAAATTTTGGAGAAGACCAATTTGCCAGTGGCAGAAGGAGTCAATCTGAGGTATAGAGATTGAGGAGGAAGCATCACCGAAATCATAGTTGAGCCTAAGTTTTATCTGTTTGAAAATACATGTAAACATCAAGGCCCAAATTTAAACTGTTTCCCTATCTTTTTTTTTTTTTCCTAAACTTTTCAATACTGATTGGCACGTGCAAGTGCACTACTGGGGAACAGTTGAAAGCCACGTCTTCTCATTTCTTACACTTCACTCATCCACACTGGCACTGATGTTCAGGGGAAATCGGGGCTGGGATGTGTGTCTTGGTTTCATTTCCATGAACAGCTGCACTCCTTGCTGTGAAGGATTGTGAGTAAGGGCATTCCCCTGGCGGCTTGGGCAAGGTCCCGCAGAGGGAATCATTGTAAGCCAGACCCAGAGAGTGTGTGTCCTGCTGTCTTGCCGTTTTAGCTGCGTTGATACATGAAGACACAGAGCTCTCTGTTTCAGCTGCCCCTCGTATCCAGTAGACTTGTGCTGTTGCTCATTCATTCAGCAAATGTGTATTGTGGGTGGAACCCGTGCCAGATAGGACGTTAGAGATGTTTATAGCAAGTGAAACATCCAGTTCTTGCCCTCAGTCTGCTGCCAGCCTGCCATGAAAGCTGACTTTGAGCAAGGAATTGATAAGGTGCAGCCATTGTGATCGGGAAGGGAAGAAGGTGCTGTGTAGCAAGGAGGCCTGAATGAGACTCGGGGTTCATCCCACCTACTTCACCTGAGTTTGTGGCTTGTGTCCTGACACCACTCTCACATTTGTATTTCTAGGCCTGATCTCTCCTCTAGGCTCCAAATCTGAGTAGCCATCTGTCCTCGGCCTTTCCATGCAGATACCTCAAACCTCCATGCAGATACCTCACAGGTACCTCACACTCCTTGTCCCTCCCAGCCGCCTTCTCCTGTCTCGGTATATGGCAACACCAAGGCCTACATAGCTCTTAGCCATCCTTGAAACCTTCTTCTCCCTTCTGCCCTTTATCTCTGCCTCTCCTGAGACTGCTCTTGGGCCTCCACCCCCTCTCACATGTGCCGGGCCCCAGATCCCCAGCCTGTGACAGGTCCGTTCTACACTGCCGTGTTGTCTGCACTCCCTTGGGCATGTCCATCCTCACTTCCCTCCCCTCTCTCCCATCCGTCTGCATAGCCATAACAGGAACTCACACCAGATGACGTTGCTCCCAGCAACCTTGCTCACATCCCCTGGTTGTGCTCTGTTTTGAGGACACAGGAGAGAACTTATCTGTCGGGCTCCGTGACATCACCCTGCCCACCTGCCTGGTCCCATCTCTTAATGCTCCACTCCGCTTGAACCCGTGCTCTCCTGCTCCTATCCGATCCTAAGTGATCCCCGTTCACCCTGTTGGGCTCAGTTTAACTCTCATTTTCTCAAGCCTCTCCTCTCTGCCGTGCGTGCTCAGATCTCTCTCTCATGCTCATATTGCTTTTTGCTTCTTGAAACACCTGGCGCAACTGAAACTGTATAAAGAATTAGGTTTTAGTCATTTCAAGTCTGCCTCCATCCCTTGCTTCAGAAGGAAAACCTCCAAGGGCTGGGACTTTATCTGTCCTGATCACAGTGATTCTCTCCAGCGTCCAGAACTGTGCCTGGTGCATGTTCCATAGGTTTCGTGAATGAGTACTACATAGTGGGTCATGCATTAAGCATCAGGCCCGAGCACCAATAGGTACTAAGTAAGTGATGTGTATATAAAAATATCTTACTGGAAAAGGATGGGCATGAATAGGACAACAGGACAGCGTGGGCAGTAGGAGGCCCAGACCAGAAGCAGAGCACAGTGGATAAACGGAACCGAGTGTTCATAGCATCTAGTTTACTTTAGGAAGGGTGCCCCGTGGTCGAGGCCTTCAGGGTAGGATGAAATCGGCTCAGAGATCATCCTTCGGCCTCTCCTGTTGTTTCTCTCTGTGGTCCTGACATTATCTATCTGAGAACAGAGCCCCTGCATTGTGTGCTGTCTTTCCGTTCTGAGTGTTGTCTGTCCTCCAGTGTATGAAAGGCTCGTTTGCAGGTTTTGTTGTCTGTGACACTTGTCTGTGGCATTGAGGTTACTGGTGGCTTTGATCACCGAGACCCAGCCCAGCTCTGAATTCAGGTGTTCCACTGTGCCTCGGCCTGATTGCTGCCCACCTCCTTTATTATTTACCCCTCCCCACACGGGGCTGCCTGGGATTGGCGGCAGCGGCCGGCCGCAGGCTCGTGTCCAGCCCATGCCGTACCCAGTGTGGGGAGTGACTGACAGCCGTGCCTGGCCGCTCAGGACTCCTCGACCCTGCCCCTCTATGGACAGATGCTGACGTCCAGACTCTGTGTCTAAGCCCTTGTTGGTACAGGAGGTAAAGACTGGTTTGTGACTTCCTGCAAAATTAACCTCAAGCAGGAAATCAACCAGCTTTTCAGAGTTGCTTCTCCTCCTTCCTAGCCCCACACCCCCCTGAGAGTTACTCATGGGGGCGGGCTTTACCACTCAAGTGGGTACAGGCAAAATGAAAAGTAAATGAGACTCACTCCTTTATACACTCAATGAGATGCATAAAACAGTGAGCTTCATCTGAGATGTGGGGTGTGGGGTGTGTTGACCCTTTCAAGGACAAACTGCCTAATGGATTCTATTGTTAAATGTATGGAAAGTTAGTGTGTGTTCAGTTGTGGGTTTTTTCTTCTTTGGTCTTGCTTGATGAGTCCAGGTATTTCCTTTTAAAGGTAAGAATTAGCATTTTAACCAGTCAGCTTGTTTGGCATTTACCCACTGATTGTATCATTTGCATTGGCTGACATTGCCCTGGTAATGGGGAAAAAGCAAATCTGTTTAGGTAGTCACACATTTCTATTTATGCACACCACACACGAATTATTTGTCTGCCTTACTCACTTTTTTGCAGTAGCTATTCTCTTAACAGTTGGTTGCAAATTGAATTTTTAGAAATCAAATTCTGCTGGCTGCAGGAACATATCAGATGAGCTTTATCTTCCATCCTAATTAATCATCACCAGGCAGTGACTCCTGTCTTGTAATTTTTTAGATTCTTTTCCTTGGTTCTTTTTGTCAAGTAATGGATTTATAAATGAGTATTTAAGTTTCCTGGTCAGGCTTACCATTTAAAGGAACCCTCCAATGAATTCTTTCACAAGTTTGGATTTTAATGTTCTGTGTTGCCCAAAGTGAAGAATGCCTGTGCCTTGTGTGGTGTGTTTTAGTGGTAAACCTAAGGCCAAAGCCCCTTGTGTTGATAAACCAATAAGAGAAACCATGCAAACACTGATAATAGCACTTTCCCAGTTGCGAATATTTTGCATTCCCTATGATTTTTATTAGGGTACAGAATTATATATTCTTTTACCTAGGCAAGTATCTTCTTATACTGGCTAGGAGTCTCCTACAATGTTGAATTGATTGGTGAGGTTGGCCATCCTTGCCTTCATTTTTATCTTAAACAAAAAGCATTCAATCTTTCACTGTTAAGTATTGTGTTAGCTAAAGGTAAGCATTCCAGGGGCACCTGGGTGGCTCAGTCAGTTAAGTGTCTGTCTTCAGCTCAGGTCATGATCCCAGGGTCCTGGGATCAAGTCAGGCGCTCTGCTCATCAGGGAGTCTGTCTGTCTGTCTGTCTCTCTCTAGCGCGCATGCCCCATCCCTCCCCCACCCCCTCTCGTGCTCTCTCCCTCTCTCAAATAAAAAAATTTAAAAAAATATTTTTTAAATCAAAATAAAGGTAGGCATTTCATTAATGCTCGTTATCAATTTGGGAAAAATACCTTCCATTATTAGCTTCCTGACAGTTTTTATCATGAATGCTGAGTTTTGCACATTATTTTCTACATCTGTTAATATGGTAAATTAATATGGATTGATTGACTTTCAGATGTTATACCAAACTTGCCTTCATGATAAACTCTTTTTATCATATATATATATATATATATAAAACTAGATTTATTTTGCTCAAATTTTATAAGGATTTTTGCATCTGTGTTCATGAGAGATAGCAATCCATAGTTTTCTTGTCTTGTAATACCTCTGACTAATTTTGGCATCAATAATGCTGGCTTTATAAAAAGAGTTAGTTGTGCTCTCTGTTCTATTTTCTGGGAGAATTTTTGTAGACTTATGGTGATTTCTTCCATAAATGCTTCATAGAATTCATAGAAGTCATCTGTGCATGGCATTTTTCTTATGGAAAGGTTCTTAACTACAAATTCAGTTTCTTTACTGAGTATAGTGTTAGTTAAGCTGTCCATTTTTTCTTGAGTGAGTCAAGTTGAATTATAATTTATGCAACTATTTATAAGATACATGTGTTTTAATAAATCAAGAATAATCCCTCTAAATGTTGCACCGTTGACATCTTTTTTTTATCTTTATTATATTTTTAAAGATTTTATTTATTTATTTGATAGACAGAGATCACAAGTAGGCAGAGAAGCAGGCAGAGAGAGAAGGAAGCAGGCTCCCTGCTGAGCAGAGAGCCCAATGCGGGGCTCCATCCCAGGACCCTGAGATCATGACCTGAGCCGAAGGCAGAGGCTCAACCCACTGAGCCACCCAAGCACCCCCATTGACATCTTTTTAAAAACCAAGCGGATCAGGGAATTGGGCTAGGGCATTTGCAAGTGGGCACATCCACAAGTAATCTGACCATTATGGGCACATAATAGACAATGCTTTTGTGTTCATGACATCCTGGTGAAGAAAAAACACTCAGAACAATAAGCATCATTACTTGTTACTTTTCCAAAAGATTGAAATAAATATTGCATGAGTCCGTTACCTTTCTATTTCAAATGCCTATTTAATGACAAAGTAGGGATAAATATAAGACTTCCAGTAATGGAGGAATGATACTTGTACAGTCAAAATTCACTGCTGGTGGATTCAGTGACTAAAATGTGTTTGTAACCTCAAAATCATACTTGTGACACTCTCACGTTCATTCATGGCCATGCACAGAGCAGGGAAAACTTAGAGTAGCAGGATGCATGCATTCCCAGCTGAGATGGAAAAAGGCGGTGCTCGGCCTTCCTTTCCACTCTCATGAGGGATAAGTGGATGATGGAGCAGCAGGGGGCAGTGTAGCCCAAAGCGAGAAGCTCCAGCTCTGGGGCCACAGGATAGTTTGAATCCTACCCATGGCCCCTCCTTACTGGGCTGGCCTCAGGCAAATGACTTAAGGCTTCTGAACATTTTTTTCTCTTTTGTAATATAAAGAAAATAGAATATGACTGGATGAGTTGTTCTTAAGATATAATATTTTTTATCTATGTGGTCTATGTATTTTATCTATGATACATTATTTGCTGTTTCATTGTTCCCAGTGACTTCTTAGAACTTACCTTGCATGAATAACAAGAATCGGCTGTTTATGTTTCTCCCCTGATGAGAGTATGTGCAAGTATGATTTTCAGATGTTCAACAAACCTTGCTTTTAAAATAAGCCTGTCTGGTCATGAAGTACTACGTATTTTACATGTTGCTAGAATTGATTGGCTAAAGTTGTAAAACGCATTTTTCAATCTATGGTTGGTAAAGGAACTTTTTAAAAAAAATGTGTAGTCTCACAAGTTTAGGAGCATGGGAGAGGAGATAACACATAAATATCCACATTTTTTTACCAAGTTGAGTGGTAGCTGACAGCAGACAAGAGAAGGCTGACCCACACAGGTGTGTGGAGGTGGAGTAGAGTCAAGGAACAAGCTAGTTTACTTGACCAAACTGCAGACAGCTCAGGGCCACTTCAGAAAGGATCAGGAATGAAAGATACCAGTTCTCCAGGGGTACCTGGCTGCCTCTGTTGGAAGAGCATGTGACTCTTGATCTTAGGGTGGTGAGTTCAAGCCCCACTTTGGATGCGGAGATTACTAAAAAAGATAAATAAGTTTTTTTTTTAAATATGAAAAATAAACAGAAAATACTAGGGATCTAAAGATTAAGGGTGCTATAAATATGAAAATTGGATAAGAAAAATCCTTAGAAGAGTTAGCACCCTCCCCCTGTCTCCTTCTCTAATTCAGCCAAAAATGGTCAAGTTCACTCTCTGAAGAAAGTGAATGAGGTATGTCTATTTTCAAGAGATCAGGCACTGCTAAATTTGAGACTGAATCACCACACCATAAATGGGGCCTCGCTGTTAAACAGAGAGATCCCTACTGCCCCTTTCTTTCTTGATTTCAAATGACTAAGAGATGATGGTTTCGTGCTCCCCCATAGAGGAGATTATCAGATTCCTCTGTAGAGAAACTGACCAGCCCAAGAAAAGACTTATCGGATTCTGAAATTTGGGGGTTCTCTGATGAAACATCTGGATGCCTTCCCACCCTGCTGTGAAGCTTCCCCAGTACACAAGCTTGCCAACAGTTGTGGTTTTCCCCCCCAGTTAGCATTTTTGTGCCTTGCTTATAAAGACAGACAACCAACAATCACCAGATACTTGTAGAAATACCTTTAATGTGAAAGCAGAGGCCAAAATGAAGAAACAGAAAAAAGAACTTGAAAGAAAATGATCGTTCGAGGAGATAAATAAATAAATAAATAAATAACAGAATTGTCTCTGACTAACTCAGAGAGAGAATATCCATGAAACAAGAATGAAACATGCTATAAAAGGATATCACACAGAGAAATAAACAGGAGTGGCTGCATAAGGAAAACGCAACACCTCTTCTTTGAAAATTATTAGGAATTTCATGCTGGGAGCACAGCGTGAAACCAGGTGTGGGGCTGTTCTGAGCCCAGGCACCTGTGTGAGCACACACCTATGACACCAGCCTTGGAAATAAGAAAGAACTCTTGGAGATTAAATAAACGAGAGCAGGAACAAGAAAGTTGAAGAGTTAGAAGATAAGGAATTTGAACAAAAGGATGAAAAAAATGCTCAAGAAGATGGTTTAAGACATTCATGATATAAATGTAGTCAGAATTCCAGACAGAGGACAGAAAAACTAGAGAGAAGGAGATAATCCTACAAGTAATTCAAGCCAAGTTCCCAGAGCTGAAGGACATGAGTTTATAGATTTCAAGGGCCAAGGCAAGGCAAACAATTAGAGAATTTTGAATTATCAGGGATAACTTCCTGAAAACTTTCAAAGAGAGATAAACCAAAGCAAAACAAAAATGGGGTCATGTGCAAAGCATTGGAAATTATAATGGTAGCAAATGCAAAGTGTTGATTTAGCCAGAAATTGTGATAGGATTTTTTTTTTTTTTTGAGACTGGGAAGAAGAAAAGAGGGTAAATCTACTATAGTAAGAAGTCAGTAGATGGTCAATCAGTAAATGGCCAGATAAGCATGCCATGTAGATATTGGGAGGTAAAACAAATAATTCAAAAAATAACATATTTCAGCACAAGAATCAAAGGCCTCTTGAGTGCAGGAATCATGGATTTGGGAAAGGAACCACTCTTTTTCAATATCCATCATGTACCCTTTAACTGTCTGTGTTAATCCTTTAACAGTTACAGTTAGATTAAAGAGTCGATAAGAATTTGAGCGAGGTCAGCGTGGGACTGCACAGATGTGACACCAACATTTCTTCTCTCTCCAGATTCCAGGTACATTCTCTTGCCCGTCGTGTTACATCACCTCCACATGCACCTGCAAGAGCAGAAGGACCTGATCATGTGCGCACGTATCCTTAGCAACGTATTTTGTCTCATCAAGAAAAATAGCTCAGTAAGTAAATACAGGTCAGAGTATGTAGTTCCCATCAATTGACTTCTGGAAATAAAAATGCTCAAAGTCCTCAGAGAAACCTCACTAAGCGTAACCCTCTGAGACTCTCACTTTTATTTCCAGCTGGGTTGGACATTTTGCTTTTCTTCTGAGATTTTTTTTTTTCATCTTGTAAGATTGCTATAACCCCAAATAACCTGGGTTTCCTAAACTTGTATTTCGAGAAAGAACTGAATACCCAGTGAGAAAAATTAGAAATCTCAAAGCCTCCCACATGTATCTTTAATCTTGATATGATGAATTCTCTGTGGCAAGAATAAATTACTGCCTGTGAAGTGAAGTCTTTTTGGACCCAGTACGTGGAAGGCTGCATGGTGGTGGTCCGAGCTTGGCATGGCCCTTGGGTCCTGCCCTGCAGAAACTGTGGAAACAGAGGAAAGCCCCGGGAGACCGAGCGTATCTTGTACTGTAGTTATTACTCAGCCCCAACAGTAATCACTAAAGTGTTGTGGATTTGGGAATTCCTGTGCACATACCTGATGCTTGCTGCAGTGCTGTTACATTATAGAATCCAGGGCAAATAGAGAAAAATCACAGATTTCCTTAGAAATGGGGACAAGTCTTTGAGTATTCATGTCCATGGCTCACGGGCTGATGTGAAATTCACATGTAAAGGATGTCCTGTTCTAGCTCCGTCAGTTTGCAGCTGTGAATTGACATATACTCGTCTTTGACAGCTTGTGCAGAGCAGTGCTGGGAGTCCTGTGTCTCCGCCTCCCTGCTACTACTCTGCTACCGTTTCCCCATGTTTGTTCCTTCTACTTATGATCGCCTTCTGAAGGGCTCAGTGTTGAGCTGGCATGGAACCCCAGTGGAAGGAACGGAGAGAGGGCCCCAGGCCTGTGGAAGCAGACTTGGTACTTGAGAGGAAAAGGGCAGAAGCTGTGTTTAAAAACATAGTAAGAGAGACCTGCCCGGGGAGGGACGACTGATTTTTACACATCCCCAAGATCCTAGGCCCCAAAGTTGAGCTGGGACTGGGGAGAAGAGTGATGACAGGAAAAATGTTAGTTTTGTTTAAAACTTTCCTGTATAATTCTGCTGAGTGAGGTGATTCACTGCAGAAGACTGAAAACAACTATCAACAGTAGTAGAAAAGACTTGAAAAATTTCTCCTGTCTCTTTCAGTTTGGAAATTGCAGTCACCTTAGACTTGCCTGATAAGGAATTCAGAACAGAAACTCTGCTCTGCAGGAGAAACCTTGGTAGTTTTCTTGCACGTGTAAGAAAGTTTATCATGAAACCCTGGCCAGAGAGCTGTTTCAGACTTCCACTTTGTAAAAGTTTTTATTTGTTTGGGGCTGGTTCTTTTTTTGGAGAGGCAGTCTTGGTAGGGAGCCTCTGGACACAGAGTTTTGTCTTGTGCAGGTGTAATAAGAATCCAACTCTATTAAAACGTACGGTCAGTGCAGAGTAATTTGGGTTTCTCTCTCAAGTCCTGGGGGCTTGGATACAAGTATCAATTTTGTTTTAGGGAAGCAGTGCCCACCATGGCCACTGATCTTAGACCCAGTCTGGAGCTCATGGTGCTCATTTATATTGAATGCTGTTTGCTCATCTTACATGGAGAGTTTTTTAAAAATCATTTTTATGGGAATAGTCATTTGCACTTAAAAGAGTTTTGAAAAATGACCTTTGCAACTCACGTGATGAGAAGAGGATATGTAAGCACAATCTGAAATCGAAACAGTTAAGAACATTGGGAACCAGGAGGGGCTTTCCGTCAGCAATCCGACTCAGAGAGGCAAACTGCCTGGGCCCCATAACATGCTGTGTCCATGCGTAGCTGGTGCTCTTAGTGTGTCTGATTTGCTTTCCAGGACGTCACCCCACCTTTCATTTGTGTATCCAGTAGCCACTACACAGCCTACTCTTGGGTAAGCTGTGAACTTCTCTGTGCCTTTTCTTTAAAAGAAAGTCATTGACGTAGGGTGATGTAGGTGAGGTCCAGTTCTGTCAAGTTCGCTAGTCCTCTGACTTTTTGATTCTGTGTTTGGAAATGTGGTTTGTTTTTCCTTCTTTTCCATTAGAGAGATTAATATGTATATGAAGCCACCATTTCCTGAGCTCCTTATTTTTTTCCCTTCAGGAGAAATCAGTGTTGGAGGAAATAGATGTGATAGTGGCCAGCCTGCTGGACATCCTGCTGAGAACCATATTGGAGATCACCAGTCGACCTCAGCCATCTGGCTCCGCCATGAGGCTCCAGTTCCAGGATGTCACTGTAAGAGCATAAAGCAAATGGCACCGAACAGAGCATAGTTGTGCTTGTAAAAGCTTCAGTCACTTTGAGGGTGGGTTGCTATAGGAATCTGGGAAATCTGGCCCTGGGAGAGTGACCCTTGTGTATTTCAAAGATACACGAAGTTAACTTGCATTTTGCCAGGGAATGAAACACTGTTTGTTAGAAGATCTTGGATTAAGATATGTTTAATTTCAGAAAGCCAAATTTGTTATTAGCTCTCACTTTTCTCAATTAGCCCGTGATTCTGTGTCCCCAGTCCTCTTGGTACTTTTCATTCTCTTTTTATCCATCAAATTGCTTGAGGAGAGTAGAATAATGAAATAGAGAAACAGGAGGCAGGTGTCCTGAGTTTTAATTCTGGATTTCTCACTGTGAATAGTAAGGATCTTAATTTGGGGATGCCTTGGTTTCCTTGGGTATGAAATGAGAAAGTTTGACAGGGTAATTTCTAAGTAACCTTCAAGCATGAATTATTTAAAAAATTAAGAAATAATGTATCTGATAGTTTATGTATGTGTATGTATTTTTATGTGTGTGTGTCTATCGAGAGAGATGGGTTGGTGATTGGGTGGATGGATTCTATTTAAAACTCACATTCAGTTCAGCAAGAATGGTTTTTTTGTTTTTATTTTTTTTAGATCTGATTAAGAATATTCGTCCAAATATCAGAAATGGCAGTAGATGCCATAGTTTTCATGTATTTATAAAAATGTTGGCTTTTGCCATTCTTAATATAAACCATCCACAGTAGAACCTTCGTCTTAAGAATGTTTGCTTAGCCCCTGATGAAAATAATTTTTATTTCTACTTAAAGAAAGTACGAAGTCTGCCCTGACTCTCCTACCAAGTTCTCCTGACTGTTTCAGGACGGCCACGTTGTGTTGAATTTTATTTTCTCTGCTTTCAGAGCTGAGATTCAGCTGAGGAAACCAAGCTCTGAGTTTGGGAAATAAAGTTAAACTCTTTCTTTTGACCAACTAAGTTAAAGATAGTATGAAAACTTACTAATATATGTAATAGCTCTACTGCCTCATTTAAAGAAAAGATAAGCCAAGCATTTGAGTTCTCCATTTCACGTGGAAAGTGGTACCTGCATCATGGGGTCGGCTTCGTGTTTTTAGCGTAATACTTGGTCCAAAGTAAAAGCTCAAAGCATATTGTTGCTGCTTAACACTCCTGGGGTTCACTATGGATTTGAAGGTTTGGGTTTTTTATGTTGAATTTTTTTTATTTTGTTTTTTCATTTTTTTTAATTAAACTTGTTATTTGTGATAATTATAGAGTCACATGCACTTGTAAGAATTATTACAGAGTTGTAGGAAATATTACACAGCTTTTACCCAGTTTCCACAATGGTAAAAATCTTACAGAACTATCGGACAGTATCACGACTAGGATACTGACATTAATAAGTCCGGACACAGGATATTTCCATGGCCCCAAGGATCCCCCATGTTGTGTTTACAGTCAAAACCACTTCCTTCCCATCTCCACCTCCTCCTTAACCCTGACAATCCCAAATCTGTTCTCCGTTTTTATAATTTGGTCTTTTCAAGCATGTTACAGAAATGAAATCATACAGTAAATAACCTTTTGTAATAAGCTTTTTTTCTTTAACTCAGAATAATTCCCTGGAGATTCATCCAAGTTGTTTTATATATTTATATGTTTATACATCTTATTCTTTTTATTGCTCAGTAGTTTCTATGTTTTGGATGTACTACAGTGTGTTTAACCATCACCCATTGAAGACCACCTGGGTTGTTTCCAGATTTTGGCTATTATGAACAAAGCTGCTATAAATGTTTCTATGCCAGTTTTTATGTAAGCATAAGTCTTCATTTCTCTAGGATAAATTCCTAGGAGTGTGGTTGTTGGATTGTATGGTAGTTGCAGGTTTAGTTTAGTTTAGTTTTTTTAAAGCTTTTATTTATTTGAGAGAAAGAGTGCAGCACACACAAGCGGGGAGAGGGGCAGAGGGAAAAGCAGACTCTCCACTGAGCAGGGAGTCCCACGTGATGCTCTGTCCCAGGACCCTGAGATCATGACCTGAGCTGAAGGCAGAAACTTAACTGACTGAGCCACCCAGGAGTCCCTGCATGTTTAGTTTTTGTGTTTTTTTTTTTTAATATTTCATTTACTTATTTGAGAGAGAGTGAGAGCATGGACGTGGGGAAGGTCAGAGGGAGAAGCAGACTCTCCCCCAAGCAGGGATCCCAATGTGGGACTCAACTCCTGGACTCCAGGATCATGACCTGAGTGCTCAACCAACTGAGCCACCCAGGTACCCCACATTTTTAATTTTTTAAGAAACTGCCGAACTGTATTCCATAGTGGCTTTATAACTTTACGTTCTCATGTACATGGTATATGAGTGATCCAGTTTCTCATTGCCCTCTTCAGCATTTGGGGTTGTTGGTTTTTTTGTTGTTGTTGTTGGGGGTGGTGGTGTATTCTGTTACATAGGAAGTAATATCTTATTGTGATTTCAGTTGGCATTTTCCTAATGACCAGTGATGCCGAACATATACTTTCATACACTTGTTTGTCACCAATATATCCTCTTTGGTAGAACGTCTCTTCATGTCTTTCTCCCGTTTTCTACCCAAATTGCTTTTTACCATTGAATTTTCATGGTTCTTTATATATTGTAGATACTAGTCGTTAATCGAGTATGTGGTTTATAAATATTTTCTCCCTCTCTATAGCTTGTTTCCCCATCCTCTTAACAAGGTCTTTTGCAAAAGGTTTTTTTTTTGTTTAAGATTTTATTTATTTATTTGACAGACAGAGATCACAAGTAGGCAGAGAGGCAGGCAGAGAGAGAGGGAAGCAGACTTCCTGCTGATCAGAGAGCCCGATGTGGGGCTCGATCCCAGGACCCTGGGATCATGACCTGAGCAGAAGGCAGAGGCGTTAACCCACTGAGCCACCCAGGCGCCCCGCAAAAGTTTTGAATATTGATGAAGACCACTTTATCAGTTTTTCCTTTTATAGATCATGTTTTTGCTGTCAAGTCTAAGAATTCTTTGGTCTAGCCCTATATCCTAAAGTTTATCTCCTAGGTTTTTTTTTCCTAAAAGTTTTGCAGTTTTATATCTTTTTATTTAATTTTTTAATTTTTTTATAAACATATAATGTATTATTAGCCCCAGGGTTACAGGTCTGTGAATCGTCAGGTTTACACACTTCACAGCACTCACCATAGCACATACCCTCCCCACTGTTCATAACCCCACCACCCTCTCTACAGTTTTATATTTTACATTTAAGTCTACAAACCAGTTTGAGTTAATTTTTGCATAACCTGTGCCAGATAATCTAACATTCTATTATCTCAATGTTGACATGTATTAATTGTCTTTTTTCATTCAGTTTAAGCTCTTCCTGGTCCTTGGTATGATAAGTGATTTTTAATTAAAGTCTGGACATTTTTATAAGACTGTGAATCTTACTTAAGCCTTCTGTTTTAGCTGGCTTTATGTGATACCACTTGGCTTTCTCTAGGGAAGATATTAGGGCACCCCTGTCATAGCTTTGTGAGCATGGAAGTCTGAGGTCACCATTTGGTGTGGGTGAGGCCAGAGTTTTTTGTGGTCTTCACCTGGAGTAGAGCAGTAAAACTTTTGTCTTGCTTAACTGCCCTTTACCTGATCCTTTGGCCAAAGACTTATTGTGTGTAATTGTTGGTGTAATTGGCCAGCTCCTTCAGCTGCAGGTGTGAGATACCCAAAGAAAACTCAGAGAATGCAGTACCAGGTCCTTCCTCAGCTCCTAAGGACCCCGGCCAGGCTGCTCTCTTTTCTCCACCTTCAGACTCCTCTTCTGTTTGTTCTGTATCTATCAGTGAGGTTTGTAAAGTAGTCCTTAGCAGGAGGAATAGGTAAAAATATATCTACTCCATCTTCCCCAAAGCAGAAGAAAGTTCTCCTTCATTATGATTTTGATGGTGACATTTTAATGGCTTCCTGGCAACGGAGCTCTAACATAGTCTTAAATGGTAATAGCCTAGCAAACTTCAGAGCAAATGTTGGCTGTGGATAAGGACTGCCTGAGGTTGGAAGCTAAAACACATTTTCAGACTGCTTTGTATCCAGAGGCAGTTGTCAATGACAAATCTCTCTGGGGTGTGCCTGGCCTTTAGGTCTTCACAGTATAATAATCAATGCAAATTAAGAGACTTGAAGGCAGTGAAATCAGGTTTGCAGATGACACGGGGAGTGGGGCAGGCAGGATGTTCATCCATTGGTCTGAATTTTAGGAAAATCACATGAAGAGAAACTTTCCCCAACATAGCCATGTTGTACCCTCCCCCGTTTTGCAAAAAATCAAACTCTCTCAAGGTATGTGGTTTGAAATTTGCTGGGAAACATCCACTTGGATTATTTGGCTCCTTTGGTTTTATGCTGTAAGATTTTCAGGGGACTCAAGCTGATCTGCTTTGAATCCTCTTTTGCGACTTGATTATCTACCAGCTCTTGGGCAATTTACAAATACCTCTAAGCTTCTCTTCCTTTGTCTTTAAAACAAAAAGAGGGCACCTGGGTGGCTCAGTCATTGAGCATCTGCCTTCAGCTTAAGTCCTGATCCCAGGGTCCTGGGATCCAGCTCCGCATTGGGCTCTCTGCTCAGTGGGGAGTCTTCTTCTCCCTCTCCCTCTTCCTCTCCCTCTGTGCTCACCCTCTCTCTCTCTCTCTCAAGTAAATAAACAAAATCTTAAAAGAAAAACAAAAAACCAAAATAGTTGGACCTCTCTCAAAGTTAGTATGAGGATTTCATCACATGTGTAAGGGTTTAAATAATATGAGTTTACTTTGGTCATTATTGTAGTAGCAACAACAGTCACAGTAGTGCTGTTATGATTGCTGAATTATTATACTTGTTATAACTAATTCTGTGGTGAGGAGCATGCACTGGTCATTCACAGAGTCAGTCCTCTGTGGGCACTGAAGACTTCATTTCTTTACCATTTTCTCAGGGAGAACAGGCTCTTTGAATAAGGTCTTTACATGGTAGTCCTACATTGAACCCTTCTCAGTCTTTGCAGAAAAAGTGCCCACAGTAAGTGGACGTCCCGTGGGTGAAAGCAGTTCCCACAGCATGTCATGGCGGAGTGTTCCAGTTCTCTTGCAAGTCCCATGGCTGTCACCCTGCCTCCCCATAACGCTAAAAGGGGGACTGACTTCTGCTGCATCATAATTCTGGATAACAGTAGCCTTATTTTTACTATTTAAAGAGATTGTACTTTTTGTTCCTTTACCAACTGTTCTTTAAATTTTAAAATGCTCTCTTGCTAGAAAGAAAAAATAAAACACCATTGTAATCTGTTCCTTTCAAAAATCTAATTGTATGTGAAAGCAGATTTAATACAGCAGCATGTATGGCCATTTGCTCACACCCTCAACTAATTGGACTCCAGAGTTCCTTGCAGTTTATAAATGTGTCTTGCTTTTCCCATAATTTTGTTTGGCACCATTTATGGTGCAGGTGACTCGACTCAACATCGTCCATGTCTAAGAAAGATACACTGGTCTGAACTTTCCATGTACTGTGGGCTTCTGGTTGGGGGAGGGAAAGGGATACAGAATTTTTTAAGAAGTTTCTGGAAAAAAATAGTGCATGTGTGTAACAGAAGGTTTTGTGAGGGCCATATTTGTATGTGAATACTGTGAATTCACCTACAGTGTGAACAACAGTTTTCACAGTTGTTGATAGAAATTCCCACTATACTCATTGCATACATAAAATGGATGCAAGCCACTGAGACACATAATATTTTAAAGGCAGTGTATGCGTAAATAACTCCCACACTTAAACAAAGCTGATCTTGGCCAACAAAGGTTTTCATTTATTCTTTTTAACAAATGGTTGAGTCTTGAGTTTTCTTAATTTTTTTTTAAGATTGTATTTATTTATAAGAGAGAAAGCACAAACTGGGAGAAGGGCAGAGGGAGAGGAAGAAGCACACTCCTCACTGAGCAGAGAGCCAGATGTGGGGCTCGATCCCAGGACCCTGAAGTCATGACCTGAGCTGAAAAGACTCCCAACCAACTGAGCCATCCAGTCACCCTTGGAACACTTAAAATATTTTAAAAACAAACAAAAATTATATTCTTGGGAAAAAGTATTTTAGTAAAATATTGGACATCTAAGCTCCTTTTTTTGGAATATTGTTGACACACAATGTTATATTAATTTGAGGTATACAACTTAGTGATTGGACAAGTTTATGCCTTATGCTGTGTTCACCCCAAGTATACCTACCATCTGTACTCTTGCATTGCTATTAAAATATCACTGACTATATTCCTTATGCTCTGCTTTTATTCCTGTGATTTACTCGTACCATAACTAGAAGCCTGTATCTTTCTCTCCTTCACGCATTTTGCCCAGCCTTTCACTCCCCCCACCCTCCCCTCTGGCAACCATCTGTATTTATAGGTGTGATTCTGCTTTTTGTGTATTTATTCTTTTTTTTAAGATTCTATTTGTGACTGGACTCATGGTCTTTCTCTTTCTCAGTTTGACTTTTTTCACTTAGTGTAATACCCTTTAGGTCCATCCAAGTTGTCTAAATGTCACAATCCCATCCTTTCTTATGGCTGCATAATACTCCATTGTGTACATGTACCACATTTTCCTTATCCATTTGTCAACTGATAGACATGCAGGTTGCTTCCATGTCTTGACTGTTATAAATTGTAAATAATGCTTCAGTAAACACAGGGGTATATATATTCTCTCGTGTTTGTGTTTTTGTTTTCTTTGGGTAAATACCCAATACTGGAATTATTGGATCATATGGTATTTTGATTTTTAATTTTTTGAGGAATTCCATACTGCTTTCCATGGTGGCTGTACCAACTTACATTCCCACTCCCAACACTTGTTGTTTCTTGTCTTTTTTATTTTAGCCATTCAAACAAGTGTGAGGTGATACCTCATTGTGGTTTTGATTTGCATTTTCCTAAGGATTTTGATAATGATATTGAGCATCTTTTCGTGTGCCTGTTAGCCATCTATATCTCTTCTTTGGAAAAATGTTTATTCAGGTTCTCTGCCTATTTTTAAATCACATTGTTTGGGTTTTTTTGTGTTGAGTTGCATTATTTATGTATTTTGGATATTAATGCCTTATCAGATATATCATTTGCAAATATTTTCTTCCATTCAGTGTGTTGTCTTTTTGTTTTATTGATAAAAAGCAAGTGCTTTTTATTTTTATATAGTCCTAATAATTTATTTTTGCTTTTGTTTCCCTTGCCTTAGGAAATATACCAAGAAAAATGTTACTATGACCAGTGGACCTCTAAGCTTCTTAACAGATTAAATGTGCTTTGAATTCCTAAATAGATTAAGTGAATACATAAAATGACATTGCAGAGTAGATATTCAGATTAATAACACATCATAAATGTGCCAAAGATTAGATACTAGGATAACTTGTTTGTAGTCTGCACCAGATGTGACAAATATAGATAATAATCTGGATTCAAGGAAGTGTTCCTATATACACTGACTGCAAATACGTAATGAAAGTCTATTGTTTTTTTTTAATAACTTTTCTTTTTACTAAAATTATTGGAATGATATATTATTCTAACTTCAAGGCATGTCACTATTCACAGGATGGTATATTTTAGGAGTAAACATTTTAAGAATATTAATCTAGTCACTGCATTAGAGGTAGTGTAGCTGGGATGTAGAAAAACTAAGAAATGAGAGATTCAGCAGGTTTCTACTAAGTGGATTTGCATTTTTTAAGTTGAGACTTACTGGAGAGGTTAAAAAGTCAGACACTGGTTACCAACTGATAGATTTTTATATGCCTATTTATATTTGAATATATAAAACTCAGGTATATTTCCTCTATAAAATCAAATCAGTCTGAACAGGTAGGTAGAAGAACCAGAGATACCTGTATTCACATCCCAGCTTCACCATTTTCTAACTGTGAAACCTGGGACAAATAACTTAACCTTAACAGATTTTACTGTAAAATGAAGTTAATAGCCCAACAAGGCTCTGGTAAGGAATGAATTTGATAATGTAGTAAAAAATGCAGTAACTGGGGCACCTGGTTGGCTCAGTGGGTTGAGCCTCTACCTTTGGCTCAGGTCATGATCTCAGGGTCCTGGGATTGAGCCCCCCATCAGGCTCTCTGCTTGGTGGGGAGCCTGCTTCCCCCTCTTTCTCTGCCTGCTTCTCTGCCTAGTTGTGATCTCTGTCTGTCAAATAAATAAAATCTTTAAAAAAAAAAAAAAAGGCAGTAACTTACACATAGTGCCATTCCATAAACAATAATGTTGTCCTAATGTCTTTTTTAAGCTTTATTAAGATGTAGTTGACATTTTAAAAAAACTGTATATATTAAAGTATACAACTGCTAAGTTTTGGCATATATGTGTATACCTGTGAACCTTCATCACAATCAAGATAAAGAACATGTCCGTCACTCTGAAAAATTTCCTTGAGACTCCCTCTCTTTCCTTCCTCTTGCCCTCCCCCATACTACCTCATCGCCAGGCAACCACTGATCTGCTTTCTGTTACTACAGATAAGTTTGCATTTCTAGAATTTTATATGAATGGAATCATATGGTACATAGTTACTGTTAGGTTTTTTTGGCGGGGGGTTGACATTTCTACTTCTTCCCCTCAGTATAATTATTTGAGTTTCTTCATTGCTGTTTTGTGTAGCAGTATTCATTCTTTCTTAATGCTGACTAGTGTTACATTATATGAATATACTATGATTTGTTTATTCATTCACCCTTTGGTGGACACTTGGGTTGTTTTTGGTTTGGGCTATTCTGTTCTATTTTTCTATTTTTTCTGTTTTGACACCAATAACACAATATCCTGACTACCAGAACTTTATAATAAGTCTTGATGTCACAAAGTATAAGTCCTTCAACTTTATTCTTTTTGAACAGTGTTTTGGCAATTTCAAGTCCTTAACATTTTCATATGAATTTTAAAATCAGCTTATCACTTTCTCTGCCACAAAAGGCCTGATGTGATATTGATTGGGATTACCCTGAATCTGTATATTAATTAGAGAAGAATTGACACCTTAATAGTATTAAATCTCCCAATTTATGAACATAGTAATTCTATTCATTTAGGTCTTCTTTAATTGTTCTCATCAATGTTTTATGATTTTCAGTGTGTGGATCTTTTGTCCTATATATCACTAAGTACTTACATGTTTCAGTGGTATTATAAATTATGTTATTTTAAATTTCAGCTTCCAGTGACTCATTTCTCATACGTAGAAGTAAAATTGATTTTGGTACATTGATCTTAGATTCTGAGACATTGATTAATTCACTTTAAGTAGTTCTAGTAGCTCATTATAGATTTGATAGCGTTTTCTGTTCACACAAATATATTAACTGTGGATAAAGAGATTTCTTTTTATTCCTTTCCAGTATATATTCCTTTATTATTTTTTCTTGTTTTATCGCACTGGCTAGAAACTTCAGTATAATGTTGAATAGAAGTGGTATACTGTTTAAGCTTTGGAATGTCTGAAAAATCTTTATTTTGTCTTTCTTTTTGAGGGATTTTTTTGGTAACAGTCTTGATTGATAGTTGTTTTGTTCTTTCAGTACTCCAAAGATGTTGCTCCATGGTCTTTTAGCTTGTATTATTTGTAATGAGTAATTATCTTACCCTTACCTTTGTTTCTCTGTACGTAATATGTCTTTTTTTCACTGACTGTTATTAATATTTTCTCTTTATCTCTGGCTATTTTATTATAATGTACCCTAGTGTATTTTTTTCATGTTTCTTGTGCTTAGGAATTATTGAAATTTTTTAATACATAAGTTTATAGTTTTCAGAGAATCTGAAATTTTTCCCCTTATTTTTTCAATTACTTTTTCTGTGCCCTCCTCCTCTTTGAGTTCTCCAATTACATATATGTTCTGCTACTTGAAGTTGTTCTTTAGTTCACTGATGCTTTTTCTTTTACCCCCCCCCCCTTTTTTTTTAATTTTGGAGAATTTCTGCTGTCTTCAAGTTCAGTAATCTTTTCTTCTGAAGATGTCTAATCTGCCACTAGTCTTACTAAGTATATTTTCATCTCACACATTATAGTCTTCATCTCAATTTGGGTCTTTTTGTTTTCTTTCATGTCTGAAATTAATATGTTCAAACTTTCCTATAGCTTCTTGAATATATAAACTACGGTAATAATAGCTATTTGTTTTAAAGATTTTTATTTACTTATTTGGGAGAGAGAGGTACTGTGAGAAAGGGAACACAAGCAGGGGGAGTGGGAAAGGGAAAAGCAGGCTCCCCCCCTGAGCAGGGAGCTCCATATGGGGCTCGAGCCCAGGGCCTTGGGATCATGACCTGAGCCGAAGGCAGACACTTAACGACTGAGCCACCCAGGTGCCCCAATAATAGCTATTTTAATGTCTTTTACTGCTAATTCTATTATTTATGTCATTTCTAGGTCTGTTTTTATGGATTTTTTTTCTCCTCGTTTGCATCATTATTTTTTCCTGCTTCTTTGTATTCCTGGTAATTTTTCACTGAATGCCAGACATTGTGAATTTTATGCTGTTGAGAATGGATTTTTTAAATTCCTAGAAATATCTTTGAACTTTGTTCTGGAATGAGGTCAAATTTCTTAGGAACTATTTAATTTTTTCATATCTTGCTTATGAACTTTCTTAGGTAGGGTCACAGCAGCATTTATTCCAGATGTAATTTTTCCCTTCTGCTGAGAAAAGGTCTTTTTTAGTATTCTGATGCCCTAATATAGCAAGGTTTTTCCAGTCTTGCTGGTGAAACAAGGATACTATTCCCAGTCTTGAGTGAGTACCAGGTGGTATTCTCTCATTTCTTTTGGCTTGTTATTTTCCTAGCCTTAGATTGTTTCCTCACACACATGCACTAAAATATAAATCATTGTGCCTTAAATTTTCCATCTTTTGTGTTAAGTACCAAGGGTTTCTTTGTTCATTAACAAAGTATTATGTTGAGCTTAGAAGATAGATTTCTGCTAGCCTTTACTTGTTAGTTCTTAAATACTTGCCCCACCAAGTGTGCAGGAATAATTATTTGTTATATTTGTGTTACAAATGTTTATCCTCCTGCAATAAGTCAGTCTGCTTCTTCGGTTACCCTGACCTGGTAATTAAGTAGTATCTCCAGGCTTCCTTTGGCAGCTGGAAGGGATACTTTTGACTTTCCTGACTTACCTGCCTCTGTTGGAAAATCCCAATTATGAAAGCTTTCAGTCCCTGATTTTACACGTGAGTCTATAATCACTTTCCACATAAATGTAAAACAAAACAAAAAAAAACCCCCACCAATTCTCAATTAAAATACATTTTTGTAAATTTCCTGTCTGTTACCACTGATTGCTTCTTCTGTTGTATTCATATTATTTTAAATGTTATTGTTCTCATTAAAAGTAGATAATTTTTTTTCTGAGTGCTAAAGGTTGCATTAGAGCACAAATATTTTAAATTAGATGCAGCTGATAGTAATTTTATAGGTCTTTAAATCTATGGATGCTATTTTTTCATTATTAATTTTTAAGAATGGGCTTTTTAGGAGTCAGTCACATAGCACCCAAGCAGAAGATGATGACAGTTAAGCTATTTTTAAAAGGAGTTTGAAACCAACATTGTAATGTATGTATTTCTCTATACCCTACCAGTTAGCAGACCACCACTCAGATGAGTTGGAAGAAATTGTTTGAATTCAGAAATGGAGCATGAGGTACAGGAAGAGTTTTAGAGTTAGAAAGACACATAGATAATTTCAGCTCTTCCACTTCTTAGTGGAAGACTTTGAGCAAGTCTTTTAGCCCACTGAATGTACAATTTATCTTCTTTAAATAAATATTATACCCCCTACCTTATAGCACTGAAAATGAGGCTAAATGACATAATGAATGAAGGTATAATAAATGCTCAGTAAAATGGCCTTACCTCCTTTAAGTGTGTGAAGTTGCCTAGTGAGAAGCTTCCACCCAAGTGAAAACAAAACAAAACAAAAACAAAAAACCCCTCCTAATTTGAAAATGCATATATACCAAGTAAATGCTATTCATCACAGGGAGAAATTTTCACTATAATATTATGGTTACTTTAGATTTAAAAGACTTCATAGAGTAACTTTAGATCATAGTGGGTTTTTTTTTCAGTGTTGTTTGAGGGCAGTTCAAAGTAAGTTATTGATTTTCATCTCATTTTTACTCTTAATAAAAATATGTTTTTTTTTTTTAAATTAGGGGGAGTTTGTTGCTTGTCTCCTGTCCTTATTACGACAAATGACAGATAGACATTATCAACAACTTCTTGATAGTTTCAATACAAAGGAAGAATTAAGGGTAAGTGACTTTTTAAAAAATTTCCTTTGTCTTTGTAGCTTTCTTTGTTCTCAGTCATTATTGTTAAGATAGTTCCTTGACAGTTGTTTTACCTGTTTGTGTTAAATTCTAAGCTGTTTTTTCTCCCGTTCATCCACATGTCTGACTATCTATCTTGGCTCATTAAGATTTCAACTACTCAAGCAAAGCAATTAACTTTTATTTTATACCAAGACATGGTATTTGAAATACCTGTCAGCAAAATCCAATAAACTAAAACAGAATCACAGACTTAATGAGACAAAAGCAAATAGACTAACTCTAGTTAGGTGGACTTAGAAATATTGCCTTTAAAGAAGATAAGGGTGAATATATAAATATATTAACTGATTTCATCCCTCTAAAACCACAATGAGGCTACAACATTCTGACTGGAGAAGCAAGGTTGTGTTTGATATTCTCTGTCAGCTACAGTCCAATCAATATGCTGTGCTAGTGTGACAGGCTGACATTAAATAGAAAATATTGATGCCAGGTTTACAAAAATGCGATCTTTCCTGAGATTTAGGGAGCTCCAGTGCTTCCTTCACAGTGTTTACTAAAACCTTAGAAGTTGATTGTCCTCAGTTGGAAGAATGACCTGTCATCTGTTCTTATTTACTTTTATTTCTCTTCCATCTCTTGAGTTTTCCAGACACCTTCATAGGTAAACCATTGTAATGGAAGGGATACTTACATAGTGGTGAGGAAGAATTATAGGACAGGAAGAACAGTCACGCTGCGACGTTTGCATGAATAGAAGCCTTCATAGCACCTCAGGGGAAGACCTGTAGATGTTTTTTAATACAGATCATGCACAGGGATCACTTATCTTTGATATGGAAGATGTTGCATGACCTCAGTAGCATCTTTCTTTTTTTTTTTTTAAAGATTTTATTTATTTATTTGACGGAGATCACAAGTGGGCAGGGAGGCAGGCAGAGAGAGGAGGAGGCAGGCTCCCTGCTGAGCAGAGAGCCCGATGCGGGGCTCGATCCCAGGACCCTGGGATCATGACCTGAGCCGAAGGCAGTGGCTTTAACCCACTGAGCCACCCAGGTGCCCCCAGAAGCATCTTTCAAAGTTACATTGGAGCAGTTGGCAAGCTGAATCATGAAACAAAGAAAAGGTTTGGGCAGATGTACTCTCTCGAGCAGAAAGTCAGTTGGCATAAACCCATGCCTAAAAAAATGTTTTTCATGTTTATTTTCAATCTTGAGTTTAGAATTAAAAACAGATAAAAGGCCTTAGAAAGCACCCACTCTATGCACAGAAATTCATGTGGTTAAAAAGGAAGATAATTGTGCAGTCATTAACTTTCTTCAGAAGTTGAATATGTAAAACAGGTAAGGAAATATTTGGTTTTATGTAAGAAGTCTTGACTTCATGTTTCAAAATTTCCCATAGGAAAAGCTACTACTTATTTTTACAGAGACTGGGAATAAAACAATAGCAGAGGAGCATACATTGAAAATCACAATTAATCTAGGTATTGAGTTTTATGCCTTATCATGCACATTAATAATAAAGCAAATGGAAGTCATGAATAAGGTGTTTTATGTGGCCTTTCCTCATTTCAGTCAGCCACACACCTTTTCACCATTTCCCACTTCAAAATTAACTGGGCCTTCGGGCCAGGAAAATTATTGAATGCTCTTAATTACTTCATCTGTTCTTTAAGCAATATCGATTGAGAAATTCAGGCAACTACTGGTTTTGTTATGTAACCAGGTACAAATTGTCCAGTCCCTGTAGGGGGAGAAATCAGACAGGTAATAGACATTGATCCCCCCCCAGGTGGCGACCTCCCAGGGTATGCACATGGTGCTTGGGAGCATCTGGGAATTGCTGCCAACCCAAACTCATGACAGGAGGAAAAGTCCCCAAGGGAGGTCTCAGCTGAGAACTAAGAGATGAGTAGGAGTGTGCTGGACTTACCTTTGTCTAGGACATTCAGAACTCTCAGCTAAAATGATACTAGGATATGCTAACTGACAAAGCACTCTCTACGCCACCTTTATAACAGTTATTCGAACCCAGAATGTTTTAGTTTTGTTTGTTTGTATGAATCCCCAACCCCTAACTACTAGATTATAAGCTCCTTGGCCGTGTGAAGCTTTGGTTGGTTCACTGCTGTATCCTCAGATCCCAGAACATTCTCACCACCATTGTAGGCACTCAAGAAACATTTGTTGAATGTTTGATAGAATATAAAGTATGAAGAAGAGAGTTGTAAGACACAAGGCTGTGTGTGGGCTTTATTTTAAGGATATTTGGAAGTTGTAGATGGTTTTAAGGAAGAAGGGAGAGTTAAGAAACTCTCATTTGAGTTAAGAAAAACCTGTCGGTTGCACTATTGAAAATGAATTAGCCAAGATCAAACGGGAGGCAGAACCATATAAAGTATCTGATGCAGTCTGTGCTAGAGATGACTGTGGCCTGAAAGTGAGATGATCTTGATGGTAGTAGATTCTAGGGACATTTAGGAATTTGAATTGGCAGGTGCTAGTCACTCAATTTATTTAAAAAAAAAAAAAAGGTGAAGAGAGAGAAGAGTTGAAGATGACTCCCAGGCTCTTTGACAACTGGCCAGTTGTTGGTGCCATTCACTGCAAGGGGAACCCAGGAGGTGTGGGTGTACAGGTTAGGGAGCAAACATAAATCTGGTTTCAGCTAGAGTTTGGTCACCTGAGAGACATCAAAATGGTCATGTCTCATAGATAATGTCTAAAGTTTAGGAGAGAAAGCTGGACTGCAGATGTAGATTTGGAAATTGTCATTGACATCATTGGGAGTAAATGTGATTATTCAAGGAGAGTGCAGAGTATGTAATTGAATGGATCTGAATAGAATCCAAGCATCAAGGAGGAAGAAGTGTTGAACACTGCTTGCTGCTGCAAGGTGTGGTAAGATCCTAAAAGGGTCCTTTAATATTGTCAGTGAACCCGATGAGCAATTTTGGTGCATTGGTGAGGGTAGAAGCCAAGCTGTCATGAATTGAGGAATAAAAAGAGAAAAAGCCACAGTAAACTTAATACCATGTTCCAAGAAAAGGAGGATAATGTGTTTACTAAAGGAGAACTTTGGATATCATAGGAATATTTATGATGGAGGAGACTTAAGCATGTGTAAATAGCAACTATTAGAGCTGGTAGAGGAGAAGCTGAAGGTGCAAGGAAGAAGTGCACGAGGTAGGAAAGTTCCCTGAGAAGGCAACAGGAGGGGACAGAAGTAGCCTTGACAAGGAAGATCATTTTCCCAGCGTAAGAATGGGAGTGGAGTAACTGGGGTGAAGGCAAGCTAAAGGTCACTTATTTTATTAAAGGCTAATTAGTCATTGGATTTTAATCTGTATTTTAAAAGTTCAGAGGTCACCTTTTAACAGATCCATTTTTCTTAGTCTCCTTTTTCTTCAAAGCTAAATACCCCTGTTTATGCTACTGAAAGCTACATTACAGGATCTTTCAAAGAAGAGTAACACCAGTCCACTGTCCCTTATGCAAAGTCCTTAATAACATTATTTTAGAAATTAGAAGCTTTGACATTTCAGGAAGATAATGTGTACGTATGGTATAGGACCTCCAGTAGGATTTGGGATAGCCACTATAATTAAACATCTTAATATTTCTGCAGTTAAAAAATATTCACTCTAAGTGGGATTAAATGAAAACTAAATAATTCAAGTCAGGTTTTGCTGCCGAATGGATTATAAAACCAGAATTTTTAGAATACTTTGAGATTTTACTCTGGTAGTAAAGAAACTGAGGACATCTAACAGCACACACTTCTATGAAGCAATACATGCAAAGTACTGTCCTAAAAGACTGATTCATATTAACTCATTTAATCCTCAACCCCCTGAGGTAGGCACCATTATGATTTCATTACAAATGTCAATTACATGATTCAATAGACATCTATTGAGCACCTTAGCTAGACGTTAGGGTTATCAAGACTAATAAAACATTCTCTCTTAATGCTTTAATGTTATTAAGAGCATCTAGATCATTAGGTTATAAATGAGTGGGATGTATAAAAACAATAATGGCAGTCTTAGAATACCTCCTCACCCTCACCCCTACCCACACCGCCATGGGCCATGCAGTGCTCAACGCTTTTCCTGCCATGCCTCATTTTACTCCCCGCTAACCTGCCCCAAGCATGTTCCACCCCCTCAAGGAAGTAACTGAGAGGGCCTGGAATTCTGTTAACATCAGAGCTCTTTGCTCAGGCAGCTAAACTCAGGTTTTTCTTAAACTTTAATGAAGTTTGTTCAACCAAGATCTTTGCTGTCAAATTGCATAAAATTTCATTTGTCAACTCCTTAAAAAGTAATAAGGCAGTTCCAGTCATGAAGTGAGGATAAAAGGCCAAATTAATGGAAGGAGAGTTATTTGGGGGTTTTGTATCTACCTTTAGGTTAGAAATGGAATATATATAAGGGAACTGCATGTAAGGAAACGTGCAGCTTAGTAAAGTGGTATTTAATGGAAAATTGTAACTGATCCTGGGATTAGACACCAAAACTCCCATCTTACCTACTGGTTAAGAGTGATAAATTATGTCCCCCTCCCCTCCACACACGTGTATTCTCATCTCCAGACGTAGCTACTGTTGACACATAAGGCTATATCCTCACATAGTATTTTTTTCTGATATATATATATTCACACATTTTTAATGGAATCCTACTATTCATATTATTTGCACTTTTTCACACAGTAATATGTCATGAATATTATAGAGCTCAGTGTATCATTTATTGCTCTGAATCGCACTACACGGATGCTAATAATTTAATCATTCCCATTTTGCTGGGCATTCAGGATCTTTCTGATATTTGCCAAGAGAAGGTTACAGCAAGGAACATTGTGACACACATGTCTCTGTGGACTTGGGCCCTTATTGGTAGAATGAATTCCTGGAAGTCAAACTATTGGATCACAGGATATATGCATTTTAAATATTCCTTGGTACTGACATATTACACATTGAAATATTCTATTTTTTTAAGATTTTATTTATTTATTTAACAGAGAGAGAGATCACAAGTAGGCAGAGAGGCAGGCAGAGAGGGAGGGGGAAGCAGGCTCCCTGCTGAGCAGAGAGCCCGATGCGGGGCTCGATCCCAGGACCCTGAGATCATGACCTGAGCTGAAGGCAGCCGCTTAACGGATTGAGCAACCCAGGCGCCCTGAAATATTTTGATTAATATTTTTGTTGTTTATCTCTAGCATCACTGGTTTTTTCTTTCTTCATATCAATTCAAAAAAAGATTTGGCCTAGCAGTTCACAGTGGTTCTCTAAATGAAAACAAATTTTAAAAGTATGGAGTTCCCATATCTACTAAGGTTATTGGTGTTTTAACTTCGTTCTTGCTTGAAGAATCAGGATGTCTCCAGTTACTGTTGGAGTGGCTTCTGGCATTTTGAACAGCATGCTTCTCCTGGATCCTCAGGGGCTCTGTGTGAGCGGTTTGAGTCACAATGTCAGCAGAACTGTGTAGGAACAAGGACCTGAGGGCTGGTACTCTGCATTGTGTAGTCTTTTCCTTCTGTGGAGCATGGCAGTATTTTAGAAGTGAACAAAAGCAAAGATTAGGAAGTGATTAGAGTTGTTTTTTTTCCTCCTTCTGTAGTCAGTAATGTTTTATTATACACCCACCTTCTGCTGAGGGCTAAACTTTTGTCCATATCCGTGGTATTTCTTGTACATGGAGAGCAGTGAGTCTCCTGTTCTTTGTTGATTGTGACTTTTCACATAGAATGGTGGGGATCCTGCTTTAAGCATGTGATTATACCTGTTCTGAAAGTGAAGTACAGCACTTTGACAGCCTTTCGTTGTCTCCCATATACTGGCCCCCAGCTTTGAAAAATCCTATCTGATCAAGTCACAATCCAACTTTAAAACCCCGAGGACTTCACGTTACCTGTGGGACAAGGTCCAGTCTCTCCCAAGTCATCCCTGTCCTCAGTCTACCTTCCATCCTCATTATCCTTCACCCTCCTCCAAACCCCTTTCACAACAGCCACTTAAAATTACTTGCATATTCCTAACCAATTATACAGTTTTTAACTCCTCTGAATCATTTTTTTGTGTCTCCCTGAAATGCCTAGTCTACCATTACTCACTCACTTGAATTGCTTAATTTTATCCCCTATTAATCCCTCCCTGGTTTTAGTTTATACTATAAAATCCAGCTCAGGAATCACTTTCTTTACAAAGTATTCACAGAATATGGTGGCCCCTAGCCCCTAGCCCCACTGCCTTCTAAATGTTCTTTCCTTGGATCCTTGATGACTGTGTTCTGTGAGAGCAGGGACCATGTCTTTGTGTCCTAAGCACAGAGCCTGGAACAATATATCTCTGTTGAATGAAACATTTCTCTTAATAATGTCTGCATACCTCATAAAGCATCTTTTTCTGTACAATTATTCCAGTTTATAGCCTTTATTGTATTATAAAAAATTAGTTCTCTAGCTCTTGAAGACTGAAGACCACTTGGGGGTTAGTTTTGCATAATATGCTTACATAGTCACCTTTAAGGTTATGAATTTCAATGTGATAATAATTATTAATACCCTTTAATTGAATTCAAACCCCATACCAAGGCTGTTACACATTTGAATTTGTGGCAAGTTTTTAAAACAATATTTGACTATACTCTAAATCCTAAGTGAAGGAAATGTGTTCCTAGGAGGCCCTGTTCCCTCCCGTTGCTTTTGACATAAGGAGACCCTGTCGTGGTCTGATGCTTTCCTTCTTGAGTTCTTAACTCATGTTTCATGAACTTGGAATTCCTCCTCCTGTGTCTCACTAATTCTGTTGTATAAATTTCATTTCTGTCTTCTGCTACGCTGATACCACAATATGCTGTGTAAACACCAAGCAGTTTTTTGTACAATATAGTCAGGAAATGAGTGTAAAACACATTTAATCCTCTCACCCAACTGCCTAAAAACCCCTCACTGCCTTACATTGCCCTCAGGATAAATTTCCACATCCCTTACCATGGAGTGGGAATGAGATCTATTTTCCTTTTTTTTTGATCTTCCATCCCCATTTCTTGTCACTCCCCGCTGCAGTCCAGGCAACCCTGTGTTGTCTCTTGCCTTTAAGGCCTGCTGGTGGTCTTCCCTCTGTGTGGAATACCTGGTCCTCAGACTTCACCTTGTTTGCAGCATAGATCTGTGTGGTTTTTAGATTAACATTCATCTTTCCCACCGAACTGCACGCTCCCTGAAGGCAAGCATCCCGTTCAGATTACCGTGTAAGACATGTCACAGATACTCCATAAATAAATACATAAAAGAATGTCTCTTTTTGCATTCAAATAAAATAAAAAGAAATGTATCTTACCCCACTAGGTGTCCCCAGCGTCTAACACAGTGCCTGGTACATAATAGAGCACTCAGTATTTATGAATGAGTAAATGTTAGTGATGATTCCTAAAGTCATAAAAAATTGCTCTTGCTTTCTTTTCTGGTTGAGTATGGGCATTCTTATCGTTTTGGTTTTCACATGATCTTCCTTACTTGAACCTCTTGCACTGAAGAAAAATGTGCTTCTATAAAGTACTACCTCGCTGTTCCTTTATCTATTTTGAACCCTGATCAGAATAAAAACAGTAATGCAGTTAAGTTACCATGTTGTGCTATTTGAAGTAAACAAACAAAAAAGAAACTGCTCCCAGGCTACCAATTTTAAAGTAGCGGCACATGAAACACTTCCTTCTTGCTATCCAAGCAGGAATATTATTTTAGTAATGTTCTTTTTTTAAATTATAGGAAAGATCTGTTAGTTATTGTTATGTGTGCAAAATAATTTCATATAGACATGCAAAAGCACACGTTCAGTGAAATGATCAGAGCTGAGAAGTACTTAGGGCAGATCGGGAAACCGCAGTGGATTTGGGGAGGGCAGGCAGGGGATGTTGAAGAATCCAGCATTCGGCTATTAGTGCTTTAAAAGACTGGAACTGAGTTTGAATGAAACCCGTTGCATGGCAGCTGAGGGTAAATCCTTGCTGAGTTCTGTCTCATAGGAGGATCACAGTAGAAGGTGTTTGTGTTACCCTCTGATGAAACAGCATCAGATTGCCACAATGTGTTGGGTTCTATAAAGGTAGATGAAGCTTGTTTGCATGGATACCATAGAAAGCTGTTTAAAAGACTAAAAAGTTTTCTTACGGGAAGCAAAGATTTATGTCACTACACGGGTGTTGACCCAGAGTCACACACCACCACACCTTTTATTCTGTGAGATTAGTGGGAATAAGAAAACAAGATGGCGCCAAAACAGATGATCTGTGCCCAGCTCTTCTACCTGGAATAACTTTCCCTTTGACCCAAGCACTACAAAGAGTAACCAAAGTTGTCAGCCCAGAAGGTAAATGTCCTGCCTGCTGCAGCCAGTTTTTCAGACAATTCTGCCCCTGTGTGGCTTCTTCTTCTTTTTTTTTTATTAACATATAATGTATTATTAGCCCCAGGGGTACAGGTCTGTGAATCACCAGGTTTATACACTTCACAGCACTCACCATAGCACATACCCTCCCCAATACCCTGTGCGGCTTCTGTCACTCTCTCCTACCTCACCCCGTACACACACTCCATTGCTAAGGGCGCTACCTCCAGTTTCCAGTTCTCTAAAAGTTTTGAGGGGAAATGATGAAATTTCAGTACTTTAGAAATTAAGCTATTCGTAAGTCATTGTGAACCATGAGAAGTGACTCCCACCTTCATGATTTTTTTTTTAAACATCTATCTAAGCAAGTGCAGCCAGATAAGAAACTGAATTTGGATATAATTCTTTCAAAGGTAAATTCAGACATTCATTTTTGCAGAGAGTATATGCAGTCATGTCTGGGAAACCCAAAAGAATGAACTGAAAAACTTTCTGGAATAAGTTTTAGAATGCATTAAGAAAGGTTTCTCACTGTTTTAGTATGATAATGACCTGCTTTCCCAAAAGAGGGCTAGAATGTGAGATATTTCCCCAGATTGTCTGACCTGATGTAGAATTCATTTGGGAAACTCTGTCTGATGATTCTGCCTACATGACAAAGATATGTCTGGCCATTTAAAGCCAAACGACCCAGAGGGCGTATTTCCACACGGCACATAGTACATATCAACGTATGTGTGTTGATGTCCAAGAAGCCAAAATAAATTCGCGTCAAAATATTTATGGACTTGATCAAAGCTGTTAGAGAATCTTTTAAAAAAACCACATGCACACACACATACGTGCACACACACAAACACACGCATACATTGCACACACATGCACATACACAGAGCTACCACATGTTTCTTATATTTTCAGGTTCTATCTACCTTCTGATGATATGAATGACAACCATAATCTTGTATTCAAGCAGCTTACATGTTTAACATAATGTGTTGTTGGGTTTCATAAATAAAACTCTCATGTGTTGTTTTTTTTTAAGATTAAGCAACACCATACTGTTGCCTTCCATCAGATTGGTAGAGAGATATATTCCTAGCACTGCTTAAGGTTATCAGCAAATCTTTACGTTTTCTAGTTAATAAATCAAAATACAAGCTAGACTGAGCCAATCTCTTTCTGATTGGGCATGCTTTATGTCGTTCAGTACATGTAGCATGGGGTCTCCTTGAGTCCCCGTTAAGTGTAGTATGCTACAGCGTTTGAGGTGCTGTCACTTGAAATGTATTAAAAAGAGGTATTTCTGTGTCTTGCAGTAGCTTCTTGTCAAGAGTGTTTCTAGGTGATCAGTTGAAAGATAACATCTCAGTAAATCCCATTTCCCTCTGGCATGACACCTCTGTGAAGAATTCCTTGACACCATCATAGCTACTAAGCACTCAGCACTGGGCTCGGCATAGCACACATCCTTATTTGAGTGTCTTCTACATAGCACACTCAGATGCTATAAACCTGCATGCCTACCATTGATGCTGTATCCTCAGAATGCCCTCGAAGAAACATCGTGTTCACTTAAAATGCTTTTTAATGAACAGAACTTCGTAATTTTGACACCCACCTAAAATGAAGAACTGTTGATTGTTCTCTCGATACGAAAAGTTCTGATGTAGAGGACACTATAGTAGTAGAATATATCTGTCTGCTAATCTTCAACTGTCAGTTCCTTTTTATTTATAAAATCTAAATGTTTAGAGCTTGTGAAGAGGAATGAAAGCTCATCTCCACTGTGTATGAGAAAGAAAAGGAAAAGAGAACATTTGGGAAGGGTAGCAAGCTAGTTGGGTGGTGAGAAAGGGAAGGGTGATGATTCCTTCTCCTGATGAATTATGGAAGCATGACTTCCTTCTCTGTGGTTGCCTTGGAAATGGCAACATTGGTGCTGTGTGTGTGTGTGTGTGTGTGTGTGTGTGTTGACAGTTATAATAACTCAATAAAATGGTTTATTTCCTCCCTATCCAAGGATTTCCTGCTACAGATATTTACTGTGTTCCGAATATTGATACGCCCAGAGATGTTTCCAAAGGACTGGACTGTTATGCGCTTGGTGGCTAACAAGTAAGACTTTTAAGTTGATGATAACTGCATCTTGTTATATGGAGGAGAGGAGGTACAAATGATTTTTTAGTTTGATCTTAAGTTAGAAAGTTTAAGTCCTGGGATTCTTTTTCTTTGTCTCTGAATTAACTTCTCCCATTTGAAAAAAATATATATAGTATTATTTGTTTTAAACAGGTGATACATTAATGTAGTTCAGAAATCAAACAATACAAGAAGAGTGTACATTGAACAATCCGCCTCATACCTACTGTATTTATCCCTTATCCCCAGCCTATAGTTACTACTTTTATTCCCTTCTTGCATGATCTTCTGGTGTTCCTTTATAGAGAACCTGGCAGGTAGCTTAATATATTAACACTATTTTGCACATTGCTCTTTGGCTTAAAAATCCTGGCAGTCTTTCCACATTAATACGTAGAAACCCCCTCATTCGTTTATGTTTCTTTTTTTCTTTTATAAGCATATAATGTTCTGTTGAATTGGTGTACCATAATTTATTTAACCAGCCCTATTGCTGGACACTTGAGAATTTTCTAATCTTTCTTAATTCATTTTAACTCAGCAGGATACATTAAGCATCTGCCATGTGCTCAGCACTAGGACTAAGATATGATCCCCAAGTTGGACACATGAAGATTGAAGTTCCTTTTATACAGCCTAGAAATACGGCTAGTAGATAGCCGAAAATAATGCTGTCAGCAAAATTTAGAGCTAGAGAAGACATTTGTGGAGATATTGACATAAAGTTGAATCTCTGAAGGTTGGCAAAATTAGCTTGTATTAGGCATATCCAGGGGGGGAAAAAAAAAGAACAGAGTCAGTACTTGAAGGAGTAGGAGCCAAGAAAGGAGATTAGGCAGCACCATGAATGTCAGGAACCTTCCAGGATAGTGTCACGGTGGTATCTGGTCTTATGTCTCCTGTCTCTGTCATCTCAGCATACAGAATGAAGGTGAAGTTCCTTAGGAAACTGGCCGATGTTTACTTCCACACTCATAATGTCCCGTTTCATAAGCATTCTTTCCTTCAAGTCTACATTTGCCTGCTTTTCCTTCCTCCTCTTGTCCAGCCCCAAACATCCTCATATTCAAGATAAAGGTTGAATTCTCCAGGTATCTATCCGTAGACCAAAGATACCATATGTCCTTCCCAGATGCCAGGTATGATGTTGGTAAGAGCCGCAGGAATATAGGGTTGGATTTTGATAAGATACGCCTAATATGGCTTCTGCTGCAGTATACATTTATAGATGTGGAGGTGTTAAAACGAAGTGTTAAAAACTTGTGAAGTAACAAATAGTATAATATGGCATATTATATTTTACATAAGTACAGAAGCAGCTTTTCCATGTTCAAGACTAATTGAAACTCTTGAAATAGCTCTCTTTAGAATTTAGCATATTTAGTCGGATATCTGTGAGTAGAATCAAGTATCTTTTCATCTGGATATCCGGCTGCCATAGGTTTAAAGGGAGCTATTGGTCATGAATCTGGCCTTATTACCAAAGATCTAACATTCTAGGTACGTGCACAGGGCTCTGAAGTGGTCCAGGGAGCCAGTTGGGAAGAGGTCCAGGCTGCTGACATCACCATCACACAACATCATCATGTGGTCATTATGCCTGCCCTGTGTGCAGTGGGATGCTTTTACTTGAATTAGAATATTCAATGGCAAAAATTCAAACCAAAAATAAATTTGACATTTTGTTCCTTATACACACAGGCTCTGCTCGAGCTTCCTGAAAACCGTGACCACAATGTGCCTTTTTTTAAATTAAACACTCTCTCTCTCTCTTTCTACCTACCTAAAAATCTCTACTCCATTTATAAAGATTCATGGTCACACAAATGGGTAACAGACTTGGAAGTATAGATTCTGCTTTTGAGTAAATACATGATGTTCAAGATCTTTATCTACAACGTTAACCAAACAGGAGCATGGGTTAGTTTAGGATGAGCTCCCAAAGCAAACCCAAGAAAAAGGCCATCAGCCTTTGCTAACTGCAGTAACATCATGCTCTTGCCACTCAAGTTGGTGCTGATAAGAAATGGGCACTGTTTTTCCACTGGTGATGGCAAGTCCGACCCAATTCGGAGAGAGAACTCCAGGGTCTGGTAGAGAACACCTGCCAAGTTGGAACAGACACTGTTCTGTGCTGCTCTGCTTCCCACTCTTCTCCCCATGCAAACACCCTAGCCCTTTCCCATTCAAATTATGAAACCATGTAAGATTTTTCTTACCTCATGAATGCGGTATTTTCTAGAATATACTAGAAATCCATAAAAAATATTAGCCACTACTATACTGGTAAAAAGGTAAATTTCTGAAAGATGTTAAAGATATTTGAAATATGTTAAAGAGCAGGGGCGTGTAGGTAGCTCAGTCAGTTGAACATCCAACTCTTGACTTTGGCTCAGGTTGTGGTCTTGGGATCAAGCCCTGCTTTGGCTCTGCTCAGCAGGGAGGCTCCTTCTCTCTCTCCCCCCACTTCTCCCCCCCACACACACACTTGGGTGCACTCTCGCCCCCTCTCTTTCTCTCAAATCAATAAATAAAATGTTTTTTTTTTAATGTCAGCATACATCGAAAAGAAAACATTATCATTTGCTAAACTGTAGAAGCAAGTTGCAGGGCTAGATGCACATCTCTGAAGCTTACCACCTTTCTTCCATGGTGCTTTCTTAGACAAACATTTGATCAGGGCCCCCGAAGAGGCATTTTTACCCAAACTCCCACTTTTACTGCCCACTTTGTGCTTAATACATGTCAAACTGATAGTAACTAGCTGAAAAGTCACCACTGCCCTACCCTTAAATGCAACTGAATAGCTCATCCCTCAAAATACGTATTTTTTGATGTGTTGGTCCTTTCTTCCCATTTTGAAATAGGTTTAAAGCCTTTAACTTTCATCTGTAAACCATGTTGTCCCAAGTCCTGTAGCTTGCCTGCTTTATGTGAAGTCCTACCAAAAGCTGTGACCAGACACTTGATGATTAGTATGGTCTTGTGTTTATTTCTACCTGAATGTCCAATATTGGGCAACACGGTAAGTCTGTCCAGCCTAACTTGCTCAAGGATGAGACATGTGTCTCTCTTGCTTGTGTGCAAAGCTATGTTATGCCCACTGTTAAGTTCTTGGTAGATGTTTCTGATGAGAACAACTGCTCAATTTGAGAAAGAAGGAACATAAGGGAATGAAAATTAAGTACCAAAAATACAGGACACTTTGAGACAAGCTTCTCTCCACCCCCTTCCCATACACATTGCAAAATATAGTACAAAAATAAAGTCACAGCTTTATACATTTTAAAAGAGATAAATCTTATAACAGACTTGCTTACTGAGGAAGGTAAAATCTTCTGGCCTTACATTTGAAAGTTCAGGCCCTTATTTTCTTTATCTTGTGTGCATGTTGGCTTCAAATACAGCATACATTTTCTTTTGTGCCTTTTCTCACCAAACACTGAATTATGTAGTTGACTATTACCTTCAACTAATTTAGCTTTCAAATGAGAGGAGTGTAGCAAATAGGTAATTTATGGATCCAAAGATTCTTAGGGAAGGTCATTCATTTATTTACTGACCCATCGATTCAGCAAATATTTTTTCAGTGTCTAAAGTATAAAATAAATGCCATAAAGATAGAGCATAGTTCTTTGAAGATGTTTATGAAAGAAAATTTGTTCTGAACTGGGATTGGAAGCCTCTTTCATTAGGAAATAAAACTTGAGCTGAAAGCCAAAGGAGGAGTTAACAGGGAGACAGCAAAGGAAGAATCAGCAGGAATAGCTTATACAAGCGCCCTGTGGTCAGAGTAAATGTGGCACATTCAAGGAACTGAAAGACTGTTAGTGTGGCTGGAACATGAGGCAAGAAGGAACCTGTAACGATGAGGTTAGAAGAGGAAGATGGAGCCCAAATATTAGGGAGTAGAGAAGCATTAAAAGAAACCAAGAAGAGGGCACTTGGTTAAGCATCTGCCTTTGGCTCGGGTCATGATCCCAGGGTCCTGGAATTGAGCATCACCTGGGGATCCCTACTCAGTGGGGAGTCTGCTTCTCCCTCTCTTGCACCCTGCCCCAACTCCTCGTATGTGTGCTCTCTCTCTCTCTCTCTCTCTGAAATAAATAAATTTTTTTGTTTGTTTGTTTGTTTGTTTGTTTGTTTTTTAGAAAAGAGGGAGAGAAACCAAGAAGGACCAGTTAGGAGCTTAATACAGCAATCCAGCTAAGATGTTAATGGCTTGAACAGGTAGATTGCAGTGAATGTAGTAAGATCGATATTGAAGATCAACGTAACATAACTTGCAGATGACTGGATGTGGGTGGCAGAGAAAAAAATGCAAGATTTGCCTTTAGAATTTTGACCTGAACAGAAGGATGAATGCTGGTGCCATTCACTTGGGTGGGGAGATACAAGAGAAGCTTTGGGGGTGGGGCAGGTGAAGAATCTTGGGTAAAACAGGAGTTTGGAATGCTCCTAGATATCTTAGTGGAAAAAGAAAAGGAAGCTAAACCTGCTTACATGGAGCTGAGGAGGGAGAGATTAGGGCTGGAGATGTGCCTTTGAGGGTCACCAGCCTATGGATGATATTTGAAGCCATGGCACTGAATGAGAGCACCCAGAAGAGAGCAGATTAAAAAGAAAAAAGTACTTAGGACAGGGCTGTAGAGCATGCTGCCATTTTAATGGTCAAAACATGGAGAAGCATCTAGCCAAAGAGACTGAAAAGGAGCAGCCCATGATTTAAGATGAGACCAGCAGAGTATCATGTTCTGCAAAGAAGGTATTTCATGAGGAAAGGAGTATCAAGAGCTGCTGGAGGTTGGAGATGATGAAGACTGACAGTTTCCCCCAGATCTGGCAGTGTAGTATAGATACGGATGACCATGGCATGGGCTCTTCCAGGGGGCTAATGGAGGAGGAAGCCTTCTTAGAGTGAATTCAAGAACAGCTAGGAACTGAGAAAGTGAAAACAGCTCTTTAGAAGTTTTGCTGTGGAAAGGAGTAGAGAAATAGGGATCTGGAAGGAGTTGAGGGACGAGGACTCTTTTTAAGATATGGAATAACATAGTATTTTGGCTTACAAATAGGAATGGCTCAGCAAAGACAGAAATACTGATGCTACTGAAGAAAACAGGAATAAGTGAAAGAACAGGTTGGGCAGGAGAAGGGAGTGGGCTTGGGACAAGTGCAGAATTGCAGTGTGCCCGTTGAGAATGGCCCGTTCTCTGTGCACGAGCCGCTTGCGCTGCAAAGACAACCAGCCTCATCGGCGTGCACTTTAGTTTGGCTGGCATTGCTTTTTGCGGTAAAACTTTTTCAATGAAAGAAGTGCCACACTTAGAGTAGCTCTGATCTTGTGCACACAAAGAAAGCTTGGTCTTAGTTAGGAGCATTGGCCCAGGAACAGGAGGGAAGACAGAATATGCGATGAAAAGTTGGGAGGTTGAGCAGCTAATCTGCTGAGTACCCACCAACACTGCTAACCCCTTTTTTTTTTTGCTGTAGGTGGGGGTATTTTTCTACTAGGGTAATAATTCTTGAACAAGTTTACTGTCTAGGGGAGAGAGAAGATACTGATTTTTACCCAGACTACCTACTACTCAGATGAATGTGCCAAACTTGAATAGCGACAGCTAATATTTACAAGAACCTCCTGCATACTCCATGTCCTGGTGAGTTGTGAGGAGCTGGTAGGAAGAACGAATCCAGGAATGAAAGGCTTCCTTAAGATCTGAGCCCGATGGGCTAAAACTGAGCTCGTTGACACGTGAGTGACTTTCTGCTGGTATTACTCACTGGAGAAGGTCAAGGGAGTTTTTAAAATCCCTAAATCCCACCGTTTTGGTCTTTTCTTGTTCTTCCTCACCCACATGGCATGCTTCCTTGACTAAAAGCACAATCACTCCATTTCCTGCTTCCATTTTGGCTTACGCTGTGCCCTCCCCTTGGAGTGCCTTCAGTCCGTTCTTCAAAATAGCTTTTAAAAAGGCATAAAAATGTTTTACCAGCTTCTCATTTTAGAATTACCTAGTACAGCAAATAAGTACAACAAAGCGTAGGTTTAGATATAGTGGTGAGGCTGCAGTCATTCAGTAAAACTGACTGTGGGCTGGGTCCCTGGTGAAGCAGTGGTTAACAAGGCCAGGTGCCCCCACATCACTGCTCTCTAAGTTCCAACCCTTGGCTGTCTTCTCCTCCATCTGTGACACAGTCCCCAAAATGAGACAGGGTGGTTACATGCATTAGAATTGTCCCATTTGGGGCGCCTGGGTGGCTCAGTGGGTTAAAGCCTCTGCTTTCGGCTCAGGTCATGATCCCAGGGTCCTGGGATCGAGCCCCGCATCGGGCTCCCTACTCAGCAGGGAGCCTGCTTCCCCCTCTCCGCCTGCCTCTCTGCCTACTTGTGATCTCTCTCTGTATGTCAAATAAATAAAATCTTTAAAAAAAAAAAAAATTGTCTCATTGGGCCCCCTCTTGGGCTCACCAGGCCATGGGCGTTGATAAGGCCCTGAAGTCTTAGGACTCCTCCGGGTGATTTTGTCGATCACTCTAAAGCTTGCAGACCGCTAGCTAGCTTAGATCAGTTCCCTGAATGGCCGTCAAGGACTTGCCTTTGCCCCAAGTGTCTTTGTGTTAATTTCTCATACCCCTATTCACCCACCAGGTTGTAGGGAAGTTGTTGTTCTCCATGATTACAATTCCATAGGTTTTCAATGTGGAAACATTAGTCTTGTTGAAACCCAGTTTCTCCACAAACTGCTTCTCCCAGTCCAGGTATAATTTGTGGAGATGGCCTTTTGCTTAAGCATGTTTTCAGGTCTGAGTAGTTTACCACAGACAAATTAAAGTAGATGAGATTTAAATAGCAGGGAGATAGCCTTGCTTCAGAAATACTTTCTAAATGCCAGAATGAGGTGGCAGCTGAAAATCTTGAAGCAAAAACTCTGATTTCCTGTGCACCAGTTCCTCTTTCATGTGTAAATTTTGTCGTGCTGTGCCCATAGATGAAGGTTGTTGGAAGTCATCCTTGTGCCTACACTTCTGTGGCAGCTATCAGTCATTTGACCATTTGTAGTAACAGATTGCAAAGCTTTCTTGGCTATGGAAGTGGAGTGTTGAGATTTGAGATGTCCTTATATTCAGAAACTGAGTCATGAGTAAAAGAATAAAACCAAAGGAGCCACATGGTTTTGGAAAAACTGGGACAAGTAAAGAAAGATCCCTAAACACCCCAGGTATTGATGACAATGGAGGAGCAATAATGTACAAACCCTTTAGCTGGCTCGGAGACCTGCACGCCCGGATCCTGACCCAGTGCTGAGTTACCGTACAAAGCTCTGGGAGCTGCCTCCGTGACTTGGGCTGAATGTTATAAGCATAAATGCAAAGCATTTGAAGTAGACTCACTTTAGGTCCTTCTAGTTCTGAGAACTCTTATTTTTGGAGGTCTTACCTCTCAACATATCAAACATATTAAATAGACCCACACACCACATTTTACTGAAGAGAAAAAGTAAAAAGCAATTTTTACATTTTGCTTTTTAAATTATGGGCCTATGAATGAGTCGTTTAACTCCATTTGCTTGTGATTTCTCAGCATTTCTGTATGTTTAAGAATTCTTGTGAAGTTGTAAAAGGTAACCTATCCTTTTTTTTTAATATAATAGAAGTCGCCTAAATATGAAATTGGACAATCAATGAAATAAGTAATGTTGCATTCTGTGCACATGTAATGAACTTAATTTTAGTTGTGATTTTGCAGTTTTAATTTTTGGTCCCATAACATTTTTTCGGGTCTTTGCATTTTCCAAAGCTCCTCCAAAGATCATGGGTCCTATGCCCTGTACCTCTTGTGCCTAAGGATGACACCGCCTTGCTGAGAGGACGAGGTGTTCAATCTAGAACAAGGACTGCATTCCCCATTTAAGAACTACCAAATATAATGACTGGCGTAGAATTCTAGAAGCCAGGAGAATGTGAAGCAGAGTTTATTGGAATGATTTTCTGGCTTAGGCCTCTGGAGAGCCTTGCTCTTCAAAGCGTGGACCAAGGATGACCAGCAAGAGCATCCCCTGGAGCTTGTTAGAAATGGCAGTATCTCGGGCCCCACCTTAGGCCTACTGAGGCAGAATCTGAATTTTAAGTAGATCACTGAGTACGCACTAAAGTCTGAGAAGCACTGCTTTGTCTAGAGAAGTGCTTCTCAGTTCTGGGTGCACCTGAGAATCACCTGGGAGTCCTGACACTCCTGCTGTCCAGGCTGTACCCCTGTCCATTCATTAACATCTCTGCGGGTATCTCTGTATTTTAAAGGCTCCTGGGTGATTCCAGAGAGCCGCTAGGTTAAGACTCACTGGGTGACAATAAGGCCAATAAGCTGTGGATGTTGTTTGTGTGTTTGGGACCTAACATATAAATAACAAATGAGTCATCTTTGCTGTGGAATAACCTTCTTACTTGGAAAGTTGAATGTGTTGGCTGCTTTCCAGGACATTAGGTGCAATAGTCTAAATCCCAGATATGTCATGTTTCACTACCACTGGACGCTCAGGTTTCTGAACAATAGTCTCTGCTATGGTTATGGGCCAGAAAGTGTTTTTTTTATGTGATACTCAGGTGTAGTGGGACAGTGTGTATTTCTCCATTGAATACCAAAGCAGAACATTTGTGCTTAGAACCCCATGTTAAATCCCATGTTAAGGATGAACTGCTTCCTCCTTGCTAGCATTCCATTATCTGATAATTAAGCTTTAGTTTCATAATGTAAGTTTTAGAGAAACTACTTTGGGAACTTTAATGATTTCTTCAGTTATCATCATTGATTTTGCTAGTGGCTATGGAAAATTACTACTTTACATTGTTGCTTGCAGGTGATTTATCTCTTTTTTTTTTTTTTTAAGATTTTTATTTATCTATTAGACAGAGATCACAAGTAGGCAGAGAGGCAGGCAGAGAGAGAGAGGGGGAAGCAGGCTCCCTACTGAGTGGAGCGCTGGATGTGGGGCTGGATCCCAGAACCCTGAGGTCATGACCTGAGCCAAAGACAAAGGCTTAACCCACTGAGTCACCAAGGTGCCCCAAGGCTTATCTTTATTTGACAGAGATCACAAGCAGGCATGGGGGGGCGGAGGCAGGCTCCTTGCTGAGCAGAGAGCCTGATGCGGGGTTCGATCCCAGGACCCTGGGATCATGACTGGGCCAAAAGCAGAGGCTTTAACTCACTGAGCCACCCACGTGCCCCTGATTTATCTCTTTAATAGGACATTCACTGATGATGTCTCCTGTTTGGGGTGGGAGCTGGACATAACGCAGGAATTTTCATTTTCATGGGCTTTGCTTATACTTAACTTTCACAGTAAGATTCTTTGAAAGATGTAATTGACATATATAAAATGTGTATATGATTCCTCACCGTAGAGCAGGTACCTGAGGAATGGTGGTTTTTCTTCTTCCCTTTCTTTACCTTGAGTCATTCAGTCATCCAACCACTTAGTCTCATTAATATTCCCCTATCCCAGGAGAAGGCTATCATAGTGAGTTTTCCAGCAGATATCGATAATGAACCTTTATGTCTTTTGGAGACTGTAAATATTCTTTTAATTAGTAAATATCCCTCTAGTCCAGGTTTTACCAATAAGATAATCAAGGTGTGAGGTTGGTGGGGTGTTTTGTTTTATTGGCGGTCATAGAACTCTACCCCTTGATTCCAAATCCTGTGCTGAGAACTAAAGTCTCGCAAACACTCGCTGGGGCATGCATCTCAGCAGAGGCCAAGGAGGTTTTCAGGATCAACCATATATATATACCATTAGTATATAGTATTTTGGAGAATGACCTGTGTTGTTTCAGTGTAATGCTGTATGTAATATTAAATGAACCAGTTGGATATGCATTCAGTTTTGAATGTCAATTCATCTTTCCCTAATTTCTCCAGCCCTGAGATGCCCCATTCTCTGAATGGCCTTACCACCCACTAGCAGTTTCACACAGCTTAGTGCTGGATTATAGACAATTTCACAGTCTGTAATGGTTTCTTTCGTGGCATTCTGTCACCAGGAGAGAGGGAGTCTGCCTTCCTAGCCCTTGCCTGCCCCCTAATACCTTAAACGGGGGGAGAACAGAGAGAAGATCTCTCATAAATGCTCAATATATTCTGTCATTTCATCCATTTCATCTTTGGGCTCCAGTTTCTTGTTCTGTACTTTTTTTAAGTGTGGCTTTTTTCCATGTTAATCAAATGTGGAATATTAAATTTGGATTAATCATTTTGCTTTGTTCAGAAATTAATAAAAGCATCATAAATTAGGAGATTGATATATTTCCTGCCTGAGTCATATGAACTCATAGATCTGGGTATCATTTTACAAAGAACCCAACTTCAGTGGTTTATTTTTTTTGGAGGGGGGCCTGGTGTTCCTTTTTCCTGTTTCAAATACAAGTCATCTAAGATTGTTTCACGTTGGGGGCACCTGGCTGGCTCAGTCAGTAGAGCATGTGACTCATGATCTGGAGGTAATAAGTTCAAGCCCCATGTTGGATGTAGAGATTACTTTAAAGAAAATTTTTAAAAGCACATGGTATTCAAGTAATATTGTTCCACATGCTTCCTGAAGGTTTTCTTTTCTTTTCCTTTAAAAAAAAAGTATTTATTTATTTATTTATTTATTCATTTTGGGGGGTGGGGTGGGGAGGGGAGCAGAAGCAGAGGGAGAAGGAGAGGGAAAGAATCCCAAGCCAACTTCACACTGAGCACGGAGCCTGACATGGGGCTTGATCTCAGGACCCTGAGATCATGACCTGAGCTGAAACCGAGAGTTGGATGCTTAACTGACTGAGCCACGCAGGTGCCCTGAAAGTTTTCTTCTTCTACCTTAATGTTTTTTATTCTTATCTAATAAATAATTTTCACTAATGCAAAGTTTCCAACTTAAAATGTTCTCTTTTTTTTTTTATCACTAGTGTTATTATTACAACAGTTCTATACCTGTCTGATGCACTTCGTAAGAACTTCTTAAATGAAAACTTTGATTATAAAGTAAGTATCCATTTGGATGACTCTCTGGCCTGAGCTGAGATCTTTCACCTTGCACTTGAGAAAATCACCTTACATATTTTCTTTCTCTTAATAATAGGAAAACATATTTATTCCACCTACCCCAAATTAATCTTGGGCTATATTAGCTTTCATGATGAATATTAGAAGTTTTCATTATATTTGTGAACAAGATAGGGCTATAATCATGCTTACCAACCTAGTGGAAATCATAGTGCTTAAGCAGACGTAGTTTCTTGTTGTTACTACAAATTTTCATTCTTTCTTATGTGGTCCTCATGTGTGACAAAGGGAACTTAGAATATATGTTTTTAAGACATTTTTTAAAGTAGAGTTTATATGAAGAAAATGTTTACAAAGTAAATGCTTCAGTTCCTTTACTTCTCCATCATCACATTCTTTTTTTAGAATGAATTAATGAAAAGAAACAAAGTAAAAGATTGGTAAAATTCTTTAAGGCAGAACTTTTGGTACATCTATAATATAATTTGATATGCCTAAGAATTCTTAATATACCATTTTTTAAATGGAAGATGATAAATGGTAAACAAGGATGGGCAATACCTATTTGGCTTCCCTTCTTAATGATGTTTTCAGGTTTTAGCATCTGTATTTCCTATTCTTTTTAAATAACATTTTTCATATTCAACATTGAATAAACTGTCCCTATTGGATAACTAGAAAATACAAAAAAAGCACAAATCAGTGAAAACCAATGGAATTTAAAGTTTGTATACTATGTCTTTATATCATACCATACAATAATAAATGCATGAAAACTTCATGATTACAACTCTGCTTTTTAATATTTTGTTGTTTCTGCTATTTTATTCTTAGAAATTAATCTGTGTGCTTTCTTACAAAATAAAACTTGGCATATATCCTTAATTATTTTTTGGATATATATTTAAAAGTGGAACAATGAATTAAGGGTTATGCCAATTATATTTGATTTCCTACATATCTACCAACCTAAAATTATTGACTAAAATTCATATTTTAGTTCAGTTTATTTTATGAAGTATCTGTTCTTGACTTTTTTCATTATTTTGCTCATTCTTATATTTTTTGTTTATAAGAGCTCTTTATATATAAAAGATATTAATTCTTTATGATGTTTCTCCTTATTATTTCCAATTTTACTTGGGGTCCATGAAGAAGTAGTTTCCTTCCATTATGTCATATGTTTTTGGTTAAGTTTATTTCTGGGAATTTTATTCTGATCTCTTTCTGGTGCTGTTTTTGGTATAAGAAACCTTAAACTCAAAAGATTTGTCTGGGCAGGGAATTTTTACATACTGTCTGAATTTAAAGCAATTAGCATACCCGGAGAAGTGTATGCTTTTTTTTTTTTTTAATTCTCCATTAAAAGGAGTTCCAAAAATGAATTCTCACAGGAATAAAATAATCCAACTTATACCTCAGACATATTATAAGAGAAACAAAGGATTTAACATACACCAGGGAGCTTAAGAAACCTGGGGTATGGCCTGGAAGCAGTATAGAAATAGGTAGTATTTATTTGCTTTCCCTCTTTGTTACAGCAAATTTCAAGCATATGTAAAAGCAGAGAGAATAGTGTGATGAACCCCCATGTACCCATATCCAGATTAAACTATTATCCACATGGGGCCAATCTTATTTCAACTCTACCACCATCCACTTACCACTTTTGAAGCAAATCCAAGATATGTCACTTAATCTGTAAATATTTTTGTAAACTATAGCACAACATAAATGTTTTGTTCTTGTTTTAGATTTGGGATTCTTACTTTTACCTTGCCGTCATTTTTATCAACCAGTTGTGTCTTCAGTTAGAGATGTTCACACCTTCCAAAAAGAAGAAGGTGTTAGAAAAGTAAGTACCAGTGTATAATTGGGTGGGAATATGAGGCAAATCGAATGTTGTGCCTTTAAGAGGGCATTTGGTTTAAATGATTCATAAATCAGATATCCATAACTGGAAATGACAGTGGAGAGGCAATAGCAAGAGGATAAGCAGTCTTTTCTGGAAATTTTGAACTTACTTATACTTTTTTTTGGGTGAGGGAGCTCCATCTTTCAGAAATCAGTGTATTATAGTAGCAAATTAATTAGAGGACAGATCTATTTCATTAAAGGATTTATATAAGGATTTGCATTAGAAGCATCAAGACATCTACATTAAATATCTTTAATTACAAACATAGTGTCTTTTTTAATTCAGAAGAGACAAAAATACTTCTCTGTCCCAAAGAGACACAAATACTTCTTTGTTTTGAAGACTTTGTGTCAGGTTTGCTTTCTGTTTTATTTCAGGTATGGTGACATGCGTGTCACAATGGGTTGTGAAATTTTCAGCATGTGGCAAAACCTAGGTAAGTACTGGAAAGAGAAGCCACCTCCATTGTGCAGTTTGTCACTGTACTTTTAAGTGTATAAATGAAGAAGGACAACTTACAAGTGACAGTGTTTAAATCAGTAAAGTCATCCTTAGAAAGTAATTGATATTTTGGCATTGAATATGGTTATAACTAACTTTTAAAAATTGGTATCTGTCTGAAAAATCATCTTACCTTTGTTTCATTATTAATAAATGATAAATTTTATTATCTAGCATTGCTCCAATAATACACACGTGTTTAGTAATGAGCTAACCTTTCAGAATTTGGGATTGTAACAACTCAGATTTCTAGAACTCTGAGCTGAGTCTATGAATCATAACAGATTTAGAATTAACTTTATGAAACACTGACTTGCGCACTAGTACTCTTAAAAACACCCTGGACCTATATCATAAAGAGTATAGACAAAGGATTTTAAAGCCTCTGCAGTTGCTAAGAAACTATTAGATTCAATTTGGTTAATCCGACACAGCAGATAGAGCGTACTGCTCCAGCAAATTGATGACCCAGACCTGGTTGCATGGAAAAGAATAATATTTGGAAAACAGATTGTTTTACAATCTCATTGGCATAGGGTTTCTTTCTAGAGATTCCAACTTAGTTAATTTTGTATGCTAACTATGCAAGTTTATAGCATTCATTTACTATTACTGCATGGTAAACTTCTTATGATTCATTAAAGTAATGGGCCTATTTGAATTGAATATGTAATGATCTAAAAGTATCTTTCCTCTTGGACTCATCCAAGTACAACTTGGAAATGGCAGGATTTGTTTTCTGTAAATGAAAATAGAACCATTAGCGTTTTACTTCAATTTATTTACAGAGTGATTTTTGACCACGGTATATATGCATAGCAATATTCATAGCAATTTGAGAAAGCCTTGTTATATAAAACTGAGCCCAGTGTTCATGCTTGCTGGTAATTTCAGAAAATAAAAGTGAGTTGGCATCTTGAAAGCACCCTCCAGCTGCCTAAGGCCAGCCAGAAGTCCATGATGTATCTTTAGAGTCAGCCCAAAAAGAGCAGGAGTTTGTCTTATTTGAAGAGTACTCCTTTCAGTCTTTAGGTTTTGTTCATTCTCTGTGTTGTTTTTCAAAGCCCTGTAGCGTCCATATTGCATTTGGCATTAACTTAACAAGATGTTATTATGCCAGTACTCTTTAGAACATTGGTTCTCATATAAGCCAGCAGCAGCAGCACCTGGGAGCTTGTGAGGAAGGGAAATCATCTGGCTCCGCCCCAGAGCTGTTGATTCTACTGAAACAGAATCACGGAGAGAGTGGGACACAGCTGAGTTTTCACAGGTTCTCCAGGTGGTTCTTGGCTACAGATTGAAAAGCACTGCTTTAGATACTCTCCCCTTTCTCTGTTCTCCCAGCCCTAGAGGCTAGCTCTAGCTCAGTTATGACAGTCTGTTAGAAAGGCTCCTTAGGGGCGCCTGGGTGGCTCAGTGGGTTAAAGCCTCTGCCTTCGGCTCAGGTCATGGTCTCAGGGTCCTCGGATCGAGCCCTGCATTGGGCTCTCTGCTCGGTGGGGAGCCTGCTTCCCCCTCCCTCTCTGCCTACTTGTGATAAATAAATAAATAAAATCTTAAAAAATATATATGTGTATGTATGTATATGTGTATATATATATGTGTGTGTGTGTGTGTGTGTATATTATATACATATAATATATATATAAAGGAAGACTCCTTAGACTCAACTATGGATTCCCAGCAGGACCTAGTTCAAATACAGGGTGGGTGTAAATTTTCACTTCATTCCTTGGTTTTCGGGTTATTTCCCTAGAGTTGTGTCCTGACTTTTCTGAGACTTCCAAAACACAAGGTGAAGTTTAAAGGTCACTACTATTGTGCAACAACTAGAATGGGGAAATGTTCAGAAATGTTGAAGCCTCTCTTCCAACATATATATATTCTTATAAAATGATAAGAAAAATTAAGTATTCAGAGTACTGTTTTAACACCTCTTTTAGACCTTAAGTCAGCTTGTTACTTAGAAATATGAAAATCTATTTGCTATAATTTGGTTTACCTATAAATATGTCCTGTTGAGTATTTGGAATGCTAAAGAAGAATTTATTCAGATAATTACAGATACCCAGTTCTTAATGGAACAGGACAATACATTTAATTTAATAGTTCGCGAGGCACTGGCTCTGTGCACATTATTTGGAGAGATACAAGAAAAAATGGACCATACCTGCACAGAGCTTAGTGTTTAAATCTCATATTTTAAACTTTTTGTCCGATTTCTGTGGAACAAGAAAATCTTGATAAAAATGAATTGTTGGTTTTAGTAAAGCAAGGAAGCTTTATGACTTCAGAAGTCAAGAGCCTCCATGGTTTTTAGTTTGATCCAAAAAACACTAACTTTTAGAAAATAAATTGCAAAGATGAAATAATACTCAGAGTACTGAATACATTTTTTGCCACTTGAAAATACCCAGTTAGTCTAATACACAAACACAAACAGAAATTTTACAGAACAGTATTTTTAAATCAGATTTTGGTCATCAGTACTTACCTAGAAGTGTGGAAACTCTTGCATTCTTCAAGTAGAAACCGGGTTGGTTTTTCCCTTCTGTTGAGAACAAGGAATAAAGGGTACATGTAATTGAGTCTGCTTTTAAGCACAGAGCTGTACAATTTTCAAATCTTATCATTATATCCCCTTGATTTACCATTGAGCAATGGATCATGGAGAGTAATTATAGGACTGCCATACTCTATTCACAGTGACTACACCATTTTACATTCCCATTAACAGTTCATAAGGGTTCCAGTCTCTCCACGTCCTTGCCAACACTTGTTCTTTTCTCTCTCTCTCTTTTTTTTTTGAGAGAGAGAGAGTATACGTGCACGTGTGTGAGTGGGGTGGGGGTGGGATGGGGTGGGGCAGGGTGGAGCAGAAGGAGAGGGAGAAGGAGAATCTTAAGCGGGCTCCACACCCGGCACGGAGCCTGATGTAGGACTCAGTCCCACAATCCTGAGATCATGACCAGGGCTGAAATCAAGAGTCAGATGCTTAACTGACTGAGCCACCCAGGCATCCCACTTTTTCTTTCTTTCTTTCCTTCTTTCTTTCTTTCTTTCTTTCTTTCTTTCTTTCTTTCTTTCTTGTCGTCTTCTTCTTCTTTTTTTTTTTTTGACAGTAACCATCCTAACAGGTGTTAGGTGACATTTCCTTGTGGTTTTGATAAAATAATTTACTTTTGAAGAGTAGAGACCAAGTAGTGAAAAGTAAATACCTTTTCTTAAATGTGTTGTTCCTCAGTATTTTCATTTCCAAGCAGAAGGACTAAAAATGCCCTGTCAAGAGAAGGGGGAAGGCATACAAATTTTATACATTAGTACTGTGCTTACAAAATAGTCTACAAAGAAAGAGACTAGTCTTGACTACTGTGTCCCAGCTTCGGCATTCATTGTGGTTCAAGGTTAAGCTTTTTCTTGCTATTTTTAGTGGAACCAACATTCTTACTAAATATAAAGTGGGCCCTTTTTTCCACATTTGCAAACACAGCGTCTTGTAACTGCTGTAAAAAAATCAATACTACCCTAACATGCTGTTCTGTGCCCATAAATATAAAACTCCAACAGCCCAAGTAGCAGATGCCCTAAATACTTCAAAACAAGACCATGTGGCTGACGATTAGAGATGGGGAAAATATACTAAATCTTCAGTTTAAAAAGAAATCATTTAAGTAAAGTTTATTTTGCTGTTGTCATACATAGCTCCCAATTTTGCTTTGCTGAGCAGGGAGGAATTAAGTTTTACATGGCGAGAGACTGTTCAGGTTTACACAGGTTCTGTGTTGTCAAACTGTGTTTTCAGCAAATAAGGCTATCTTCATGCTCTCCTGTACAGTGATTTAAAAGTAGGTGTGGCCTGTCTACTGTCAGTAGAAAAATCAGGCTGTGTATGGACTTTGTCTGGATTATGATTGAAATGCAGTGTATGGACTTTGTCTGGATTATGATTGAAAGAAACCAACTGTAAATAACATGTTTTAGGACAATCAGGGAAATTTTTTAAAAGATTTTATTTATTTATTTGACAGAGATCACAAGTAGGCAGAGAGGCAGGTGGAGAGAGAGGGGGAAGCAGGCTCCCTGCTGAGCAGAGAGTCCAATGCGGGGCTCGATCCCAGGACCCTGGGGTCATGACCTGAGCCAAAGGCAGAGACTTTAACCCACTGAGCCACCCAGGCGCCCCAGGAAATTTTAATATAGGCTGAGCTTTAGATTGAGGAATTATTGTGTGCCATTTAGAGATAATAAAGGCACTGTGATTATATATGTATAATATACATATATATACACATATATAATTGCAATGCCTTTATTACATATATATACGTTATATATATATATATATTTATTTTTTTTAATTCATTCTCACCTGTTAAAGATGCTTGCTGACTTTTATACAAGTAGAATGATATGAAGTCTCAGACTTGCATTAAAGTGCCCTAAGGTTGCTAATTGTTGAAGCTAGATGATGGGTATGTGGGGATCTGTTTTAGTGTTCTTTATAATTTTGTACCTGTAAGATTTTTCATAGTAAAAAAAAAATGTTTTATTGAGCTATAACGAACATGCAGTGTTCTTTCAGCTTCAAGTAGACAACATAATGATTCAACAATTCTGTACGTTACTCAGGATAAATGTAGTCCTTATCTGGCCCCAAATAATACACATTAAAATCTTTTTAAAAGAAAAAAATCAGGTTGTAAAATGCCTATAAATAGGATTTTTTTTCTTTTTACAAAGGAATTAAAAAATACTCAGGGAAACAATGATAAATAAGTACCTGCTAGTGATCTTCGGAGAGGCCAAAGGATGCCAGGCTCAAGAAAGTTTAAAAATGAAGGTAATAATGTAGCAGCTCTGAGTCTCATTTCAACAGGCAAGGGAGGACTACTTGGGCTGGCAGGAAGTTCCATTTTATTTTGTCTTTCTTGCCACTTCTATTACCTCTTCCCCACACATACCCAAAAGCTATGCACAGATTTGGTGTCTTACGTAATCTGGAAACTGTGGGGAGGCCCTCCTAGCTATTGGTCTCATGTCAAGGTGACCTTTGTCCTGTGTTCCTGGTGCCTTCAGTGCGTGGCTCTGCAGAGGGTACAGCGTCTGTGGTGGACTCAGCCTCAGAGACCTGTAGCCATCCCCTAGGGGCAGGCTCACAGACCGGGTGTAAAGCCTGCTCATCTCAGACTGGGCCAGAAGTCTCCTTCCCCCATTTCTCTCTTCCTCTTTCTTGTCAGGATCTCTTGAATAAGCATTGAGTGGGTTAGGATTTTACAAATGACAGGAAGAGTGATTGAGTTCAAGTTGCTTCTGCCTTCTGCCCTGACAAAAATAACCGAGGAAAGCAATCGCAAAAGCTGGTTGCTAGCTCCCTGCTTGAAATGTGTGTGTCGGGAGGATAGGGGAGATACAGGGAGAAGAACTGTGGATTGATGTTTCTCTGTTTTCTTCCACAGTGGGTTTGTCCATCTTGAAAGGATTCATTCTTTCAGAGGAAAGTACATAAGGTTAGGTTAATAAGGAAGTTTCTTCTGATGAATAAGGAGGTGTGCTTGCTCAGATGAGGAGAACTCAAGTCCCTTGGGAGAGATAAAATTGTACCTGGGCCATAGAGAAAGGTAGGAAAGCAAAAGGAATTGTAAGCCAGGTTTCTTCCTCACACATAATGGGTATAGGTAAGTGATTAAGAGATGGTGAGAAAACAGGTTACTTTTAATGAAACCTCAAAGAGAAAGGAAGAGACAATGTGGCCTCAGAGTTGGGAAAGAAAGAGACTTTCAGATAAGCCGGGGCCTGTGACTTGTGTCCTGCTTATGTCCCACAGCACTGAGGAAAAGGAATGGGGGGCCACATCCTAAAGATGGCTGAACTGTCTCTAGGTACTTTCAGTCACAAAACAATGACTTCACAAACACCTTCTCTCTAATCTCATCCGTCATTTTTTTCCAGTTTCCAAATTTTTCCTTTCCTATTCTTTTTTTTAAAAACCCCTCTAGTGGTGCCTAGGTGGCTCACTCAGTCAGTTAAACATCTGACTCTTGATTTCGACTCAGCTCATAGGGAAGCTCTATTTTTAATTTCTTGAGGAATCTCCACACTGTTCTCCAGAGTGGCTGCACCAACTTTCATTCCCACCAACAGTGTAAGAGGGTTCCCCTTTCTCCACATCCTCTCCAACACACGTTGTTTCCTGTCTTGCTAATTTTGGCCATTCTAACTGGTGTGAGGTGGTATCTCAATGTGGTTTTAATTTAAATCTCCCTGATGGCTAGTGACGATGAACATTTTTTCATGTGTCTGATAGCCATTTGTATGTCTTCACTGGAGAAGTGTCTGTTCATATCTTCTGCCCATTTTTTGATATGATTATCTGTTTTGTGTGTGTTGAGTTTGAAAAGTTCTTTATAGATCCGAATATCAACCTTTTGTCTGTACTGTCATTTGCAAATATCTTCTCCCATTCCGTGGGTTGCCTCTTTGTGTTGTTGACTGTCTCCTTTGCTGTGCAGAAGCTTTTCATGAGATCAAGTTCTGTGTCCAGGTGCTCAGCACAGAGTCTGCTTACAATGCTGTCCTTCTTCTGCTCCCCACCATTCACTCTCTCAAAAAATAAAAAATTAGGGGTGCCTGGGTGGCTCAGTCAGTTAAGTGTCTGCCTTTGGCTCAAGTCATGATCTCAGGGTCTTGGGCTCTTGGCTCAGCAGGGAGTCTGCTTTTCCCTCTGCCCCTCCTTGTGCTCTTTCTGTCTCTCTCTCTCTATGTCTCAAATAAGTAAATAAAATCTTTTTTAAAAATTAGAAATAAAGTAAGTTAAAAAAATAAAAGCCCCTCTAAAGTCAATATAAATGTGAAGTGTATATTTGCACCCTGGAGATGTGTGTGTCTGAGCACCCTAATGCCTTCTAGTACAGAAAACAAAAGAGAGAAATTGATCATTAATGTGAATGTATGTAACTCCAAAATGTGCCAGTAACTCTGAATGACATGACTTTCTGGGTATTTGACCCTTACTACAAAAGATGAGAGGTAGAAAAGAATAGTAAGGGGGAAACTATCTTCTTTCATGAACCCAGGGCTCTTGTGCCCAGCTTCCCGACCTGTTCTGTGGATTTTAAATGGATGCTTTAAGTGTCATATGCTTTCAGCCACAATGCTCAAGGTTAGCACTTGAGAAATAATGTGCTTTCCATTCTATGTGATGTTCTTATTATCAAAGTAAGACTCTGAGATTTAACATAGACCATTAGTGTAATGGGCTGAACTCAATGCTCATCGGCTAGATGAGATCATTAGTGTCCCTCCCACCCTCTACCTTCCTTTTCAATGAAGTATCGGTATCATGCTTTGTGTACTTTGGTAATACACCATTTTGAGTTCACTGCTGTTATAGTGCAATCTTTTTAGAAAATTGTTACTTTTTTTGTTGTTGTTGACCATTTAGGTTTTTATTTAGGCTGTGTGTTATGTTTCAAAACATAAGAAAATTTATATGGAGAGGGGTCGGGAGAGGGTGGTGGGGTTATGGACATTGGGGAGGGTATGTGCTATGGTGAGTGCTGTGAAGTGTGTAAACCTGGCGATTCACAGACCTGTACCCCTGGGGTTAATAATACATTATATGTTTATTAAAAAATTAAAAAATTTTAAAAAAGAAAATTTATATGATGCAGGGACCACTTTTTTTCATATATAAAAATCTACTCTACTCTTACCACCCAGAGATAACCTTCATGGTTAACATTAGGCGATATAATCTTCTTGACTATTATATGTAGCTTTTTTTTTTTTTTAATGAGAGAGGTACCTATCCATACTGTATTGCACCTTGGCTTTTTCAATTAATTCTCTTGAAAAGATTTGCCTTTTATCCTTCCTTAACCTCAGCTAAAAGCTGAGTGACTATGTTGTAGTGTACATAACCAATTCCTGATGATTTAACTTCTGGTGTAATTTTAATTTGTCACTTTTAATTTGTGATATAATTTTTCATGGTATCTTAGAGCTTTTTCTTAAACTGTGAAAAAGTAAATCCTTAATTTTTTAATAAAAAATGGAGAAATATTAATCAACATATGAAAACCTAGTGTTTGTATATCTGCTTAGAGAAATACTTTCTTGCCTGGAGAGACAGCTATAATTGAATATACTTGTGGCAGTCATTTAAAATAAATTCAATAATACTAATTTTCTGAACTCCTACTAAGATTAAATATACTAAAATTCAAATGTATTATTCAATTTAGGAGAGCACAAGCTTCATTTTATTCCTGCCTTGATTGGCCCTTTCCTAGAAGTGACCTTGATACCCCAGGCAGATCTCCGGAATGTCATGATTCCTATTTTTCATGATATGATGGACTGGGAACAGAGGCGGAGCGGCAACTTTAAACAGGTAGGCAGATGAGCTTCTCAGAGCGGTTGGGGAGACTTTCAGTTCTTCTCGAGCATCTCTGAGCTACCAGATTCAACTCCAAGTTGGGAAGTGAGCACTGAGCGCTCAAAGGACTTAGATTCCAGCCTGGTCTGCCTTCTCCCCTTCGAGGGACCTTGGTCACTTCTCCAGTCCTGTGTTCCCCTGAGCCTCCGGGGAAGCTCTCACATCCTCTTCTGCTTAAAAATTCTGTGATTTCCAGGGTTTCTGTTGAAGAGCTGTCAGAGACTTGATCTGTTCCCAGTTGGACACGACACAGAGGAATAGAAGGCTAACAGTTCTTAAAATCATGGACCTATCTGTGGACTGCACATTGCATTTGGTGAATGGCTAGGTTTTGAGCATTTGATGCACAGTATGTTTTATTGCTTTTTGCCTTCAGTGCTGATAATTAATTTAAACAGGAAAGCAGTGGAAATTTTTGCATCTAGATTCCTAGATGAGCCTATTCGTTTCATTGACACAGGTTCTGAGAACTCTGCTCCAGTTTTGCAAAGAATAGAAGTTTTTATTACAAAACTACATTACATAAGAAATCAGCTGCTTTTTGCTGCGCCAGGTCACTCAAGTTGGAGATAGTCGCCTTCTTTCTGTTCAGGTAGTCACCTCACTGAGCTGTACACAGTCACCTGTGTGAAGGATCTGCTCCCCCCACCCCCCACCATGCTTCTCCAAATGAAGCCTTCTCAAATTTTAGGAATGATTATCAACTCTGTGAGTGAGTGAAGGCGACCACAGACCCCTCCTCCTGCCGGAAGCATGCCATATCACCTGTATCAAGATCTCATTTCAAGAAAGCGAATAACTGAATGGAAGGCTATTTTAAAATTGTACCTGCCTGGGGGAGACCCACTCTCCTTCCTTTGGTCTTCATAGCCTTATTAGAATTTGATTCCAAGGAACAACTGAGCTTAGTCCTTCGACAAAGTCAAGTATCTCTCCCAGTCTGGAGTTGCTTACCTCTCTCTGGCCATACAGGGGTGTTTCACTTTCTGTCTCTCTGTCTCAGACAGATGAAGGGCTATTTCTGCTTTCCTGGTATTCAAGGCCCGAGGGATTTACATTCTTGAAGATATAAATGTTTTGACTGCAGGTTTTCAGGAAATATGTCCTTTCTCTCTCATGTAGCTTATTGCTGACTTAGAATATTTCCATGGATCTACCATCTGGACATGGATAAGGCAAGTTCTCAACTGGAGCAAAGATTTAGCGCAACCTCAGACTGTTTTGAGAAAGAAAATAGATAGAAAACACATCAAAGATTTAAATTAATGTCTGTGGGTATGTTACTTTGCTAATGTTCTTACACATGGAGTGATTTTTTTTTTAAATAAGTAAGTAGGACTTGCCAGTTTTTATAGCTCTTAAAAAAATTCAAGTGTTTAAGCTGGGCTGTAAACATTTGTGTTTGAGTCAACAAATAGATGTCTTTAGTGGTAGCAGATGATACCCCTCTGGGAGTTCGAAGTCACATTGCTCCATCTAAATCAGCCACCTAGAATTCCAAGGGGGTGTCTGCTGTTAACCACAGCTTATGATAATGTTGCTTTCACAAAATTTACTGTGGTTTTTTTTTTTTCCCTTGCAGATAGAAATACATTTCAGTTTGCCTAGGGAGCCCACTTGTGAAGGGGAGGAAAGGGAGTAACATTTGGGTATGTTTCAGGTGGAAGCCAAGCTCATTGACAAACTGGACAGCCTGATGTCTGAAGGCAAAGGTGATGAAACGTACCGCGAACTCTTCAACAGTATGTGAGTAACGTGTGTCTCCCCAGTCGGTTCCCTTCAGAGGATTTGGTGTCAGTGCTGAGTGCCCGAGAGCTGCAAAGACAACTTGGGTCTCGCAGGAGTGTTTTGTCTTTGTGGAGTGTGAAATAAAGGATAATTGCCTAACTCTGGTGAATGGATGTTAGTATGCTGATGATTAGACCCCTCTCCTCATTTTAATCTCTGAGTAGGTCAGATCACTTGTGTTATGTAACAAATCTCAATCTTTTCAATCCTAAGAATTAACACCGGGGCTGCAAGATAATGATTTTAAGTAGGATTAAGAGTGGGAAGACGGCAGGGCGGGGGGTGGGGGGGGACAATGACATAATTATTGGGTTCTTGTGCATTGCTTTCCAAAGCAAGATATCCTTGGCTGATTTCTTGACGGGTTGACTAAGCTAAGAGCTGGCCTCTGTTTTTCAGTACTTGATTTGATTCATTGATACTGATTGGTCACTCAGCATTATTAATTGCTTTCTAGATGTTTCTTGCTAGAATATCACAGAACCAAGTCATTTTTAGTGAATTCTGTGATTTGGATTTGGATGGAGGCTAGAACGACAGCAGAGTGCTGTAGGGGACTTTGAGGCGGTCCTTTCTGGTAGAATGTGATCGCAGTCTGGGGTGAATTGGTTAGACCCAGTTCTCATCACTGTGTGAAATAGCCGGAGAGGACATGTAAGAGTGTCTTAATACTTTAGGGTTTTCATTCTAACACTCGTTTTCTCTACAGTTTTCTGTGGATCAGCCCGAGTATGTTGACAAAGTGTTTCTGTTTGAAGGCAGGACTAGCTCCTTGTGCCTGGAAAATGTTTACAGTTCTTTCAGAAGTACAAAAATCATTCGGTGATACGTCTTTCTGTTACAGAATATGCTCTGCCTTGTATGTGTGCCCAAGCATCACGTCCAGCCATTCACGCTTCAGAATTGATAGCCAAATGCCAAGTTGTATACTTTGTTTTATGATCGTTACTTTAGAATAGTAGATATATTATTAGTCTCCAGATTTAGAAAGCATTATTAGTGACTGATAGGTTTCAACTTGCCTGATTCAGAATCATCCCTGAACCTTTGAAGAAAATTACATTCAAAGGAAAAGCCAAGAAGGGTACCCAGCTTTCTTGGGATGGTGGTGGGTGATGATAACATAGATTCTTTGTACTGACTCCTGAACAAAATCATTTTCTTCTGGTGCTGCAATTAAACTGGAACTTTTAGTAATTATTCACCAAGCCCTCGTTCATTCTAGTGTACAAAGCGCCTGTGTTTCATGACAGCTGGAGTTTAGCAAGAACTCTGATTAAAACCTCATCCAGGGTAATAAATTGCCTTTGAAAACTGCTCTCATTTCAGTTACCAGTCCTTGGTTTGAACAAAGAACTAAAATGAGAAAGCACTCGGTGAAATGAATCTCAGGAAATTTGTGATTAATTATTTATAATAAATTCACAAGATTAATAAATACATCATTTTATAGTGCCTCTTCTCTACTTTAATAAAGGCCTATAGCTTGCAATTTGGATTGCTTGTGTCTAAATGAGGCTTTGAAATAGAAGATGTACCTTGACGTTAGCATGAAACCAGTAATTAATATATTAAGCCTCTGTAGTTAAGACTGTTTTAAGGTGCCTAATTCATTCAATGGAGATTATTTTTCTTTTGTGATTTTTAACATATTATTAGAAATGTTACTATAAATATTTTTCTTTCATGCTTTTCCTACAAGCATATTGGGTTTAAATAAAACCTAAAGTGATAATTAAATATCATCACTACCTGGGTTCAGAAAAGAAAGTGAAAAGCCAGCCATGTTTCAGGAAACAATGAAGCGCTTCTTTGGCAATAGAAGTCACCACAAATTAGTATAAGTACAATGAGTCACTGCACACATTATGAATTGGGAACATATGCCGTTATGGTACAGATTCTCATTTGTTCTCTGTAGTTCATATCTAAAACTTCTTCAGTTTTGTTCAGAAGCTGAAAGTAGCTTCTTCCTTCCTGCAAATGTAGGAGTTGCCCAAAGAGCCTCCTCAGAAGGAGACTTGAAATCTGTGCAGTGGTTTCCTCCCTAAGAGCTAGCTCACCTGTCCCCACCCCACCCCCCAACATGGACCCATACTCCATCTTTTTGAGTAAGTAGGAGTCAGGATTTATCATTTTTGATAATGCTGGAAGTGTAGATCATTGACACCAGTGTGCTCTCTCCAGCATAGAGTGTCAGAACTAAATTTGGCTTCCCCTGGCTCTTCTTGGTTTGGTTTTATTTACCAAGTACCTCCCTGGGGCAGGTGCTGTCCCAGGGCTGAGGACACCGCAGGGACTGTGCTGTGGGAGTACACAGTAGGGCGCTTTCCAGATGAGCCGCCATCCCTCTCCTTCCTTTCTCATATGTTGCTCTAAATAATTAAGTAAGACTCCAGGTCATTCCAGAGGTCTTTATTTGGCAGTCACACATTAAATTCTAGTTTGGAGGCCGAGCAGTGGATACACGACATGTATCTCGGGAATCTGGCTCTCCTCTTTGGATTAAGAAGAGCACGGACAGATAGACACAGGTGTTTCCTGTAGGAGGGATGGCCTCACCACCACCATGTAGATGTGTGGAGAAGCAAATTTAGGGTCAGATCCTACCTCCCCCTGTTGATGTTCTTTCCCAGAGTAAGAGCTTTCTGAGTGTTATGTCGTCCTCTAGGACTCTGGTTTACCCCTCTCTCCACTGGTGGGGAGGCCTGCTGCCTATCAGCTAGCCGTAAGAAATCACCCTTCACTGTTCTTGGGTGAGTTCCTCATGGACTCAGCATGGGCACACGGGCCACATAAAAACACAGTCTCCCTGACGTTGGCTAGACTCTTCTCTTCTGGCAGCGAGGCTCCCCTTCTCAGTTTGTATCAGATAAACTGGGAGAACCAGCTTCCCGATAGAAAGAACAAGCCTGGCTGCGAGAGCAGATGGATCGGGTTCTAGACTTGGTCCTGCCATTTGGGTCTGGGATTCCTGAAGGTTAAGCGGGCGCTGCAGAGGTGTGCCTCTTCTTACAAGAGGGTTTGTGGAGCTCTGATTTCTGACTGCATCAGGAGGCTGTGCAAATTAATGAAATTCATGCCTGCAAAAGAAGTCTCCATATATTTTTAGAATTATTACTTAACTTGAGTTCTTTGTTTTTCAGCCTATAAAGTATATGAGGTGTGGGCTGTCACTTGGGGAAATTTCTACATCTCCCTGTACTGCTTTGGCAGGCAGATTTGCATTTGAGGACTTGGTTCGAGACCAGTTTGGCATTTAAGCTTGAAACAGGTGCTGTTCAGAGGGTTTTTAAAAGAAAGCTCACTTAAAACAAACGAGGGGACCGTCCCTGGCAGATTAGTCAGGGCAAGCTCCATCCCGTGGTATAGGACTTCTCTCCCTCCCTCCCCTCACTTAATCTAGGAAACAATTCAGAATAACCCAGGAAACGAATGCCTCAGGATACATAGGCAACAGATGAGGAGACAAGGCACAAGGCTGGGCTCTGGAAAGGCAACAGCAAGAGGAAGTAGGGAGAGAAATTGGGAAAGAACATAGCACCAGGAAGGAAGGAAGGGAGGGAGGGAGGGAGGAAGCTAGCTAGTTTTGGCAGAATAGCTTTTTTTCTTTAGTGTTTATTTCTCCTTTAAGCACAATATATGATTGGCTTAGGTTGTGCTTGTGAGAAATGTTTTCTTTCTCTGGTAATCCCAAAACCAAGATGAAAAGGAAACGATTTTAGACAGAAAGGATCTTTAAATGCGGAGGGGTAGGGAAGGGTCCTCCCATTGCCATGCCTCTGTTCTTACTTTTATCTTTTGGGGTAAGTTCAGTCATAAAGGCTTTGCCAAATGTATGCTTAATTTGCCAAGAGGCAGGAGTGAAAGTCAAACAGATCCTAATTATTCTTCTGGTTGTTGTGATTCTGTGTTTACATAGTGCCTCTGCTCCAAGGTGCTTAAGATTAGGGAAAATGTGGGAAGAGAGTTGTGGTTCAGTACTTGTCACCAGCCTGCTCTAACAGCCTCATAGACAATCCCCTGTGATTAATGACAAAATGAATGAAACTGTTGAGTGAGTGCACAGATAGTACAATATGTATTGAGTGGGCAAATGTGAAGGGAAAGGAAAAAACGCAAAACGTCATACCGTCTGTACAAGGATTTTCCTCTAGCAGTTGCATTGCAGTAAAATTGCCTGGATGAAGATGCATTCCACCGAGAGGTAGGAAAACATTTTTATGTGAATAACAGCAAGATCTTATTTCAAAGTAAACTTAGGTACTCCTGTTTTCCCTCTTTGCGGTGTTATTTGCTGTGGTAAGGCTCACGCCTCTGCTAGTGTAGGAGAGGACCTAGGGGAAAATGTCTTGGAGCTCTGGGGTGCTTGTATAGTTTGAAAATATGATCATATGCATGTGTTCGTATTTTATGACTTGGATAATCTGAAAATCAATTTGCTTTGTCAATGCTTCCTGGATTAGAATTCCGCTATTTGGTCCCTATCCTAGGTAAGACATTGTTTGCAAATCGTGCTACTTGTGCGATGTTGGAGTGGTTGCTAAGGCATTTAAGGTACTGATGAAAGTAAGATGGTTGTCATGGTGACTGATAAAAATAAATGTTGAAAATGCCCTGCATTCTTTCTTTTCCAGTCTGTTAAAGAAAATTGAGCGGGAAACATGGAGGGAAAGTGGCGTTTCATTAATTGCCACTGTAACTCGTCTGATGGAGAGGTTGTTAGATTACAGGTAAGCTGAGTCCCCTGCTTCTCAGGTGTGCTGTGCTCCAGCTGGGAAATCAGAGCCAGGATCCAGTCAACTTCCCGCTGGAGTTAATCATCAGCCCACAGTACCTTGTGCAGTAAGATAATGGACTTACCTAGCTGGTTCAGAGTTTTTAGTTCATTTTTCCCCCCTTTTCTCTCTTGTTTGGTGGACCGTTCTTTCAAAGTCTTAGTGAATTGAGAAGGATCTCAGAGTCCCATGAGTAAAGGGATCTTTTTTTGGTGTTTAGACTTAGCCATTGACACCAGCAGATCCTTTGGTTTTAGGGTGAAGACAGTGTAACCGAGAATTGTATGGTCAGGTTGCTTTCTTATGAAGGGGGGTAAAAAAAAAAAAAAAAAAAAAGGAGAGGTGGCATGAGAAGTGCACACCTTTCATAGATGCAATTTTTTGATTTTTAAATTTTTTCAACTGTTAAAGCAGCTCATCCCCTTAAATGCGCGGTGTTTTCCTTTTAAGAATGAAACCCTCATTCTTGTTGTTGATGGCCAGGCTTCCAGTTACTTCCCACCCCTCTGGATGAAGGTGTATAAGAACATATCTTCACTCCTCCTTCTGGGGGCGGGGGGAGCCTGTCTATTGAGAGGGAGCAGGAGAAATGGTGCTCTGGAGTGTCTCACCTGAGACCCTGCAGCCTGGGGCGGCTCCCCTAGTCCCCAGAGCCCCCTTCTCAAGGGCAACTTAAGAATTGCCTCAGGTCTCTGACAGTACTTCCCCCTACCTTCCCCCAGTCCCGCCCCCATGGGAGAAACTGTGTTTGCCCCTAGGAAGGGAGTTCTAAATTCTGACTCTTGCTTTTTGTTTTTAGGGACTGCATGAAAATGGGAGAGGTAGATGGCAAAAAGATTGGCTGCACAGTTAGCCTTCTGGTTAGTAAACTATTCCTCTTTTCCTCCTTGTATTCTAATGTTTGATTCACAGAATCGTTCTAACGTTTGTTCACAGAAATACTGTTTCAATTGTTTTTACTTTAAAATGTGTTTTTATCTGGATGCTTCTTAGAAGAGCTTGGAAGTGTTTTCAAAAGAAGCACAGCGAGCTTCAGGTTGAATTAAATCCCCAAAAATGCTGTCGCAGAAGGCCCCCAGCGCGTCCGTGGCTCTGTGAGATCAGAGAGCGATGCCCCCTCCCATCCTGTGGTGCTTTACCCTCCCGGAGTCTTTTGTGCCTCTCCTAGGAAAAGGCACAACGTCCCTGGATAGAGCTCTTTCTGCTTCTGTGTAGACAGTTTCTGTCCTTGTTTTTATATTCATTCTACATTTTAATGAATATTAGTCATCTCCTCTTTGGTGAACAAATGACAGTTTCTGTTTAACACACTAATTTTCACTCTCTAGCTTGTTTGCAAATTAAGTGTCTAATACCATTCTCGTGAAGTTTTGATCATAACTAAGATAAGCATATTAATTGATCACCCGAAGAGGACATTTTTTAGGAGTAAAATTCAATATTATGTAAGGAAAACAGGCTAACCTGTAATTGTCCTGGAACACTCAATTGTATTAAAATGTCTCATCCCGGGACGCCTGGGTGGCTCAGTTGGTTGGTCGGCTGCCTTCGGCTCAGGTCATGATCCCAGTGTCCTGGGATCAAGTCCCACATCGGGCTCCTTGCTCGGCAGGGAGCCTGCTTCTCCCTCTGCCTGCCACTCTGTCTGCCTGTGCTCTCTCTCTCTCTCTCTCCCTCTCTCTCTGACAAATAAGTAAATTTAAAAAAAATTTTTTTTAAATAAAATGTCTCATCCCTGAGTGTTAAATAGGATGGTATTCTCACCGCAGAGCTGAAAAATGACCATACATAGAGGCATTCATTTTTATTTTTTACATTTTAATATCGGGCATATTGATGCTTTTGGTAGTTTCCCTTAGTCAGATATGAAATACAGAAACATGTGACTGCTTTCAGGTCTAAATTTGTGAGAGCCAAGGTTTCTTTTTCATATGTTGTGGAATAGCTGAAACCTCGCAGCTGTTCTGAGTCCTTGTGCAGACGTTCTTCTCCTGACTCTGATGGTCGGAAGCCCTCACACGCCCTGCGCGTCTCTCTTTGCCGGCACCTTGGAAGTGTCTTTTGCCCCCACTCTCATCTGTCTTGTCCTAGCTCACCAGCTTCAGTCTTTCCAGTCTGCTCTGTTAATTCCCTTCACAGCCCCTCGTTGAAGCACAGGACTTCTGCTCCCTTGTTACCAGTTTCCCTAGTCTGTGTCCCTCACTGCACTCAGGCTCACCTCCAAGTAGATGCCCGTGTCCTTCTTTACCACACCTGCTGCTTTTTCCTCATTGTGAACCCATGTCCCACATCTCCACCTCCGAAATCAGTCACTAGAAATAGTGAGACCTGAGAGTCCTCTGTCCAGCCCCATCTTGTGGTACACTTTCTGACATAATTTTTGTCATCAGACCCAACAGTGACATCAGGCCACCGGACCAGACCCCCGAGCTCAGCCCACTCACCTCCCATCTGAGTTCTCACGTCTAACCTTTGAGCATTGTCATTACCACTTTTAAGTCTCCTACATATGTTTCCCCAGTGTCTTGCCTGCTGCTGCCAGCCTTTTACCACATTCGAGAACCTCAGCCCAAGCTGCCTCTATATCCCTACCTGGGCATCAGTGTTTGGGCAGAAGAGCCCAGTGCTCTGTCACTTTTAGTCTTCTTAGTCCATCAGCTTAACCCTGGCTTTTCCCCAACGCTGACCACAAAATTTCATAAATAACCTCAAAGGACAACCTGTTCTTTTTTCCAGAAGAATCTTCTTCCCTTGTCTCCATCTTCTTCCACAGTGCCCTCCGTGTGGAGGTTAACAGGTACATACAGACTCCAGATTCATTTCCTCAGTTGGTGTAGCAGAACAGATCATTTCCTTGGATGAAGGAATGAATGCTCTGCCTAAAATATGTGCAGTCCCCCAGTAGGAATAAGCCAGAGACCTAATAAAATCAGTGGCCCTAGGATTTACTTGACACAAAGAATTTATCCTTTTGGCTTTGCATTGACCAAGAACAGTCTTTATAGAAAATGTTAACATTTTTTTAAAAGATTTTATTTATTTATTTGAGAGAGAGAGTGAGACAGAGCATACACTGGGGGAGAGGGAGAGGCAGAGAGCCCAACATGGGGCTTGATCCCAGGACCCTGGGATCATGACCTGAGCCAAAGGCTGATGCTTAACCGACTGAGCCCCCAAAATGTTAACATTTTGAAAGCTGGTTCTAATTTCAAACTAGCACAAGAACGCTTATTATCAAAGTGCCAAATATATAACTTTGAAACTAATCTTTTTAGCTTCCAGTCCATATGGAAAGTTCTTGATGTTTTCTAGTAGTAATATGGTTCTCTTCAGGTACTCACTTCCTCTTAGAGATTTTCCTTAACTCTTTGGAAAGATTAATTCCAGATTGTCTTCAGGAGAGCTCTGGCTTCCTTCACAAGATTGAAGTTAAACTGTAGTGTTAAATTGGTAAAAATGCATAATGTTTGACATGACTCATACTAGGAAATGTAATGATTGTTTTGTTCTTTGTGTCACAAGTTTTGCCAGACATATGTGAAAAATTCTCATCTGTTGACTGGAGAGATTTTTCTTCTTCTTCTTCTTCTTTTTTTTTTTAAGGAGAATTATTCATTTACAGAGTGATCACTTATTTTGTTCTCAAAAAAATGATGCTTCTTACCAAAAAGCTATTAGAGCAAATCATCCCTTAATAATGTAAAAAGCCTGCTGTGGGGTTGTTAGACTTGTGTTTACGGTACAACAGTTCTTGCTAATTAAAATGATTTTGGTCATAATAAGAGAGATGCGAATAGCATTATTTACTTAGATTTTTAAGGAATGCCAAGATCTATAGGAGACAAGAGGAAAAGGGGGAGGATAATGGTATAAATTGGAAGAAAAAAATTTTTATGATGCATTCAACTAAATGTCAGTGCCTCAAAGTAAGAAGAGTTCTCATATTGAAGAATAGATAATAGTAGGTAGTGGACAGAAGGTACATTTGACAGAAGGTCCTCGGGCTTGAAGCCAAGTACAATTTAAGCAGCCACATTGGCTAGTTTGGCTCATCACCAGAGCCCTGTCTAGCCAGTCAGTTCCAAAGATTTTTAGAATTCCTGATCTTTCCCCCTTAAAGAAGACCTGTCACTCCTTCAGGCCAACAGATTTATCCCCATATCACCTCTCATTTTCTCTTCTTCCCCATACCAGCCACGATCAGTCAACAATAGTGATGGTAGTTCAGAGGGCTTGTGCAGCGATTTCATAATGCTCAAATGATCTGCCAACAAAAAGTGCCCCATTTAGAACCTCACAGCATCCTGCTTTTGCTGGAACCTCATGTCATGTACATTTTTGTTCCTGTTTACTAAGTTCAGTGAGGACTAAGGTATTTTGTACGATGTGGTAGAGGAGTACATGTAGGTGTTTATAGCTTACACCCTTAAAAACCCGACATAATGGGTCCAGGTAAGTCAGAGTTGAATTTTTCATAACTAATGTTAAAACATTTTAGGGAAGATTGGTAAGCTCCAGATACTTTTGAAAAAAATAAAATATTTTCAATAAGCATGCCCCTCTAATAATAGTTTGAAATCTCTTGTTAATAATCCCTTTACTGGAAGTATTGAGACCCCAGCACAAGTAAGAAACTCTGAATAGTACCTTACCAAAAAAGAGCATTTTCATTTACCCTCTTTTACATGATTTTTCAGGGGAAGAAAAAAAATGCTTTTACATTATTTTTACTCATCCTTACTTATATAGATCTTAGAAACTTTTTTTTCTTCAGAGCAAAATATGTTTGAAATTTGAAATTAAGCTATGCTTTGAATATCGATGCTCAGGTTTAACAAGTGGATTAATCTATTATGTTATTTTTAATATATTTTTTAGTTGACTAGGCAGTAAAACTAAAAAAAAAATAGAGTACAAAATAAATGTGAGTCGCTGGCAGTAACATTCCCCAAGCGTTACCAACTTATCCAATAAATTGCTAGGTAATGTTTAACATAGTGTTGGATTAAGAGTATATCACTGGGCCTCCTTCCTTAATTTTTAAAAAGACATTTGTATGGAAAAATGTATCCATTCTTATAGTTCCAAACACGGAACTTCACAGAGTAAAAAGCAACTGATTGCAAACCTGACTGTTGAGGAACGATCCATACTTGTATTCTTTTTTACAGAACTTCTATAAGACTGAACTAAACAAGGAAGAGATGTATATACGCTACATCCACAAACTCTATGATCTGCATCTCAAAGCGCAAAACTTCACAGGTAATTCTGTCTTTTGGCTCAGCCTGGGGAGAGTGGGCTGGACATTGGTGTATCATACACGGTCTGTCCTTTGCTTTGTATAATTAGAGCTGGGAACTCAAGCATTTGTCCTTTATAGTGGAAATTTTCCATTGGACCTATTTTTCTAGGTACTCCATTTTAATTTATTGGCTTTTTTACTATATCTCTTGGCATTGTTTTTTAGAGGTTGCTTTTGGGAGTACAAAATACATATCTCACTTTTTGGAGCCTACTTACAGTTGGTATTTTACCACTTCAAGTTAAATAATGTTATGTTGTAGTTCCCCTACATATTATGTGTGCATACATTGAAAACCCCACCAAATGATGCCATAATTTTTACGTTAACAGTCATTAACAGTTTATGTTTTTAAGATTTTATTTATTTATTTGACAGAGAGCAATCACAAGCAGGCAGAGAGGCAGGCAGAGAGAGAGGAGGAAGCAGGCTCCCTGCTGAGCAGAGAGCCTGATGTGGGGCTGGATCCCAGAATCCTGGGAAGGCAGAGGCTTTAACCCACTGAGCCACCCAGGCACCCCCACAGTCGTACCTATTTAAAAGAATTTAGAGAATTAAACGGTTTGTCTTTGTTGCTCATATATTTACTGTTTGTATTGCTCTTTCTTCCTTCATGGAAGTTCTCCGTTCCTCTTTATTATCATTTTTATTGAACCTAAAGAACTTGTTTTCATATTTCTTTTAAAGTAGATCCAGTGGTCAGGGGCGCCTAGGTGGCTCAGTCATTTGGGCGGCCGACTCTTGGTTTCCGCTCAGGTCATGAGCTCACAGTTGTGGAAGTCCCAAGTAGGGCTCTGCGGTCTGTGGTTGGTGCAGAGTCTGCTTCAGATTCTCTCTCCCTCTCCTTGTCTCTCTTTCTCTTTCTCAAATAAATAAGTAAAATCTTCAAAAACAGAACAACAAAAAAGTAGACCTAGCGATGAAGAATTCTCGTTGTGTTCTTTCGTCAGAGAAGTCTTCGTTTTGCCTTTGTCCCTGAAGGATACATCTGCTGGATATCAAATTCTAGGTGCATAGTTCTTTTGTTTCAATACTTGGAAAACATTGCTCTGCTGTCTTCTGGCCTGCATGGTTTCTGATGCGAGATCAGCAGTCACCTAAATTGTGTCCCTGTGTATAATGTGTAAGTTTCTCTGGTTGCTTTCAAGACTCTATCTTCGGTTTCTAGTTCGATTATGATGTATAAGGTCATGGCTTTCTTTAAGATTATCCTGTCTGGGTCCACTGTGTTTCTTGAATTTATACACTAATTTCCTTCACCAGATTTGGGAGGTTTTCTGGCATTATTTCCTCAAATGTATTTTCTGCACTGGTCCTCTTTTGGAACTACAAGTGACATGAATGTTAGGCCTTTTGGTATTCTGTAAATTCTTGGGCTCTGTTCATTTTTTCCCCCAGTTTTTCTTCTTTCTTGTTCAAATTACATCATTTCTGTTGATCCATATACAAGTCAATTGGCTCTTCTGTGCCATTTCCATTCAGCTACTGAGCCCTTCCAGTGAAATTTTTTGTTACTGTATTACCCATTTCTAAAATTTCCTTTGCTTTTCTTCTTTTCTTTTCTTCTTTTCTTTCTTTCTTTCTTTTTTTTTTTTTTTTTTTTTTTTTTTTTTTTTTTTTTTTTTTTTTTTTTTTTTTTTTTTTTTTTTTTTTTTTTTTTTTTTTTTTTTTTTTTTTTTTTTTTTTTTTTAGTTTCCATTTCTTTATAGGGAACTTGTATCTTTCTGTTCAAGAGTGTTCACTTTTACTTGAAGGAGTGTGGTTATAATAACTTCTTGATAGTACTTCTGTAAATCCAACAACTGAATCTTGGGGTTGACATCTGTTAATTGCTTTTTCCCTTTGAAATTTTTTTAGTTATCCTGTTTTTTTTTTTTTTTTTAATGTCAAGTCATTTGGGGTTGTTTCATGAGCATTTTTAATATTATGAGACTCTGGATTCTATTGAAACCTTCTGGAGAAAGTTGAGGGTTTTTAAAATTTCAAACCCCAAGTCCTAAACCACCTTCTGAAGGTTGTGATTCCAATGTCAGCTTAGTTTTCAAAGCCTTTCCATACTGTTCTGGTCTGTCCTACATATATGTCACCCAGGGAGAGCCTGGGACCTAAACCAGTGGTCTGTGCCATAGTTCATGTCTCAAAATCTTTGTTATGTTGATTCTGGTCTGTTCAATATATGTGCAGCTTGCAAGAGAGCTCAGGAGGTTGTACACAACATTTAAAAATCCCTTTCTCTATGTGATCTTCCTCTCTGTGATCTTCCTCACTTTTACTATCTCCCAAGGGCTCCTTTTCCTAGCACTCTCACTTAATCTGAGGCAAATTAGTCAAAGCCAAGACTTGATCCTCCTAACACTGTGATGCATTCCCCACAGCTGGTCTTCCTGGGGGCCAAGCACTGAACATAAAAAAGCCCATGGACGCCTCTGCTGCCAGCGATGCCCACACTGTGCACTCAGCAGCTTTGCGCTGTGTTCCCAGGACTCAAAGGAAGCTAGAAGGGTCAAAAGGACTCCAAACCCCAGGAGGGTTCTCTTCTCAGTCCTCTGACCAGAGGAGCTTTCCTGGGGAGCTTTTTATGTCCATTTCCCTTTGTAGTTCCAGGAGACCAGGACAGCAAAGCCAGGAGATATGAAAGGCGAAAAAAGAAAAACCACGAACTCACTCTTCTATGGTCATTCTTTGAGTATTGATTTTCTTACTCTGCCCACATTCTCTCATTTACTCTTCAGAGTCCTCCAAGAGTTGCCTTATATATCCTGCCTAGGGTTTTTAGTGGGGGAAAGATACGATCCAAAGAGCTCACATATCGTAACCAGAAAAGAACCCTTTAACTGAATGTAGGAACTATAAATCTGAGTCTTTTGCCCCACTGTTCTTCCCAGGAACTCCTGAATTGTGGCCTCCTCTCCAGCTTTAAAAGAAAATGATCCTTTCTGAAATGGGCCTTGTGTGGCCAGATTTTAAATAATGCTTCCAGCTACAATTTTCCTGTATCGATTAATGCATCTCTGTTTCTCAGTGTGGAGACCTTGATGTGCTCTTTGGTATCTCTGAGCCTCCCTCAAATAATCAGTCACCATTTTCTGGTGATTTCCCTTCCTAACACTCTCTCAAAGCCATGTCCTTTTCATTGTTCCCATTCACGCTGCCTCAGTTAGGCCTTCATCATCTCACATCTGGGCTGTTTCTCAAGTAGCACCAGAACAGGGGACAGAAACTACAGCCTGCAGACCAGCCACCTGATTTTGTAAAGAAAGTTTTATTAGAACTCAGCCACACCCACTTACGCGGCCATTGTCTGCGGCTGCTTTTGCACCTACAAAAGGCCGAACTGAATAGTTGCAATGACCATATGGCCTGTAAGCCAGATTATAAATTATTATAATTATAAAGGTTTTACTGCCTGGCCCTGTAAGGCAATTTTACCAGCCCCTTCTCCAGATATAACCATTTTCAGTTGGTATCTTCTACAGAAAAAAAAAAAATAGTTCAAGCTCTTTATGCAAGATCCATCATGATAAAACCATTACCAATCTGTGCAGCCTTATCTTCCCACTTGAGGCTACATTCCCTGTCTTCCTCCTTCAGGGCGTGTGTCTTTACCATCTTTTCCTGGAATTCTTTTTCCTTTTCTTTCCCACAGTAACTCCGTGCCCCGCCCCCCCATCCCTCTCTCATGGGCTGAGTTCATGGTTCCAACTCTTTTTCACCTTTTTCAGGCTTCATTAAAGCACTGACTACATTGTTGTGTTGTTTTGTTTTGTTTAAGATTTTATTTATTTATTTGTCAGAGAGAGAGAGCACAAGCAGGGGGAGAAGCAGGCTCCCCACTGAGCAAGGAGACTGATGTGGGACTTGATCCCAGGACCCAGAGATCATGACCTGAGCTGAAGGCAGCCGCTTAACCAACTGAGCCACCCAGGCGCCCCACCACATTGTTTTTAATAGTTATATAAGGGGTGTGTTTGTGTGTGTGTGTGTGTGTGTGTGTGTGTGTGTTTCTATGAATACATAGGTAGGTAGAAGTATCTCCAGTTAAAGGGTGAATTCCTTGAAGACAGAGATGATGTTTTCTTCTTCTTAGTGTTCTCATTTTGGTGCCCAGCCATGTGAGATTTCTTTTTTAAAGACTTAATTTATTTATTTGGCAGAGATCACAAGTAGGCAGAGAGGCGGGCAGAGAGGGGGCGGGAAGCAGGCTTCCGCTAAGCAGAGAGCCCGATGCAGGGCTCGATCCCAGGACCCCAGGATCATGACCTGAGCGGAAGGCAGAGGCTTTAACCCACTGAGTCACCCAGGCGCCCCCATGTAAGATTTTTTTTTCTTTTTTTTTTTAGAGAGAGAGGGCAAATGCATGCGTGTGGGTGTATTGGGGGTGGGTCAGAGGGAGAGAGAGCATCTCAAGGCCTGACACCCAGTGTGGAGCCTGACACTGGGCTGGATCTCAGGACCTGAGATCATGACCTGAGCTAAAACCAAAAGTCTGACACTTAACCAACTGAGCCACCCAGGCACCCCTGTAACGTGAGATTTAAATAAATGCATCACCAATAAATTTACTCAGTTCAATTTTAAAACCTACAGAAATTTTTCTCTTTCATATTGGTAATTCACATATATATAAATATTATATATATATATATATTATACATATATATATTACACACACACACATATATATATATGTGTGTGTGTGTAATATATATATATAAAATTCCTGACTCACTAAGGAAGTCCCAGAATCTCTTCACACAGATGTGCTGATGGTTTTGATTAAATAGACTACGATTTCGGAGGTATGTTGTCTGAGAGTTTAAATGACCATTTTTATAGTAGTTAGTAGCCACATTTTGAGCTAGTTTTTATAGCAAAGAAAACCACCTAGTGGAGTTATTTTAAAGTCCATTTAAAGAAATGAGGGAGGGAACTAAGGACAGGCTCTTCCAGCTATGTAACTGTTCTCTGAAACAGAGTCCAAATCTGTCTGATTATATTTTAGAAATGGGAAAATTGGTTTTCTTTAATTTGTTTACTGAACTTGCAGTATTTATTTTCCCCAAAGTCATAAGAAATAAGTCCTCCTCACCTGCCACATTGTACTCATTTCTCCTCTGCCCTCATTTTTGTGTGTCCTTGAAGAAAGTGAAATTAATGGGGAAAATTCTATCTATAGAGCATTCTGTTTAAATGGCTTTAACCCTTTGCAGCCTTTTGTGACAGTGCTCTCCATTCGTAATTCATCCCTTATCTTCTCGTGGTTTTTTTTTCTTGTTGCATGTGGGTGTCCTCACTATACTCTTGTCATGATGATGGAGTGAGATGGCCCATGTTTAATTATGTGGCAGTGCCTTTTGTTCAAAATTCTAAGTACTTTTTTAAAAACGGCTGGAAATTTGCTATGTGATTCATTCTTCCCTCTTCAGTATATACTGTTGTTGTCTTAAGATGCAAAAGTATAAATCTCTGATGTATTGCAGTAAAACATCTACAGTTTGCTAATGTGTTTAAAATCTGCCTCAGTAGTGTCCTATGTTGGTCACACCTCAAAGGGTATATCTGTTTGCTTTTGTGGAAAGTTTCTATAGCTTCCTTCACACACACCATTGACTCCTGAGAGACATCATCATTTTCCTAAATCAGATTCTGAGACAGGTGTCACTTACTCCACGCCTTTCCATGTCACCATTCTTCTGATGCCTTGCCAATCCCAGCTTGCCCTCCCAGACTCGGTGACGGCATACCCACTCCCCATCTACCCCTCGTCCCTGGACCGCCCCAGGGCAAGCATGATTTGGAAAGCAGTTGAGATGGACTAAAAACGCTTTGTTGCCCCCCACCCTTGTAAATTTTTTTTATTATGGTAAAATATACGTAACACAGAATTTACCGTCTTACTCGTTTTTAAGTGTACAGTCCGTTGGCACAACGTGCATTCCCATGGTTGCGCAACCATCCCCGCTCGGGGTCTCCAGAACTTTTTCATAGGCACAAACCAAAACTGTGTACCCATGAAACAGTAGCTTCCCATTTTCTGCTCCCCTCAGTCCCTGGCATCCACCATGCTACTTTCTGGCTCCATGAATTTGACCTTCATAGCCCTTTCAGTCACCACCTGTGGGCAGCTGAAGGCTTCAGCTGGGGGAAGGGGTTTGCTTGGTCCTTCTCATCCTTTTCACTGTGAAATGATTAGTCACAAGGGTATTTTTTGAAATCTCAGTTATTGGGGGAGAAACAAAAGAAATCTGAGAGACAAAAGTGATCATTCCAGAGCTGTGTATTAAGAGAAAAAGGAGCTATTCATCAGTACAGGGCCAAATCTTGAAGGAGAGATCTTTGAAGGCCTGCAGGTGTCACCTCTGTGGTAAATGAAGGGAACCATGGATTATGCATGTAGACAGAGGAACAAGGACACACAGATGCTTGGCATTTGTTATAAGGCTGTGTGAGGAATTAAAGATCAGGAAGTCCTCTCAGGAGGTCTCAGGAAACTAGAAGCTACTCAGATCCAGCGCCCATCTGACCATTATTATTAGTATTCTTGTCCCATCAAAAGCAGTCTTCGTGGCTGGCAACCTACGGTGTGGCCATTCAGCTCTGTTTCTGCAACTGCCCAGTTAGCCAGCACCCTTTAGCAGATACTCTCCTCTGTCCACATCACATTCACCTTCCACAAGGTAGAATTTGGTGAGTGTCTGTTAAACAGAAGGTGCCTCCATCCCTGTAGGGGCAGCTTTCTTGTACCGCTGCCTCCGGATGAGGAGGCATTGTGTTTCCTTCGGCAGAAACCTATGATGGGGCCAAGGGACTCTAGCCATGGAGGCTGAAGGCTTTTCAGGAGAAACAGTGGTGAGCTCCATCTTATGTGGAGGGACATATGTGGAGGGACACTGGGAAATGTGAGCAGAGGTTGGTAGGGACCAGATCGTGGCCAGCCTTCTCTGTCCCTTTCGGAAACCTACATTTATTGTTAGCTGCTGCGAGTCACTGGCTACTTGGAATCAGGGGAGCAATACCGTCCTTTGCAGTTGAAAGGTCAGACTGGTAACAGTGTGCAGACTGAACAAAGGGGACTAAGGGACTGCTGGTGGCATATGAAAGCTTTTGCAGTTATTGAAGCCAGGAGACTAAGCTCACCAAAGGTAATCACGAAGAAAAAAGGCCAGAGCCTGTGCCTCCCAGGACTTGCACAAGTAAAAGGCAAGAGAAAAGTGATAGGGACCCAGGCCTTTCTTATTACAACTTCATGTTACACACTGAGATGACCACATCATGGTAATAGCACTTAACCTGCTGCTTTGGAGCTTTATGTATAGTTATTCTTAAGGCAAATAAATGAAGACTAAGACTGACCATTTATTGATATTGGGTTAAAAGCTACTATTACATTTTTTTAAGATTTATTTATTTATTTATTTATTTATTGAGGAGGGAGAGAGCTCAAGTGGAAGGGGCAGAGGGAGAAGGACAGAGACTCTAAGCAGACTCTGCACTGAGCATGGAGCCCCACGCAGGGCTGGAGCTCATGATCCTGAGATCATGACCCAAGCTGAAATCCACAGTCAGGCACCCAGCCGACTGTACCACCCAGGCACCAAATACTACATCTTTAAGAGACATACAGGGATGGTCATTAAATGGATTAATAACTTAAGGATTCGTCTAATTTATTCCATTTAATAAATGAGTTGGCCATTACAATATTAAAGGAAAAAAATAATTATTGTAGTCCTTCATCAGTGATAGTGGAACTCTGGTTCCTATGGATCTGCTTGGCCATAGTTAAGATTCAGGAAGAGACCTACAGAATGGCAAGTACTCTATTAAGGGCACTACCTGTGAACTGTGCCTAGCCTGCGGATTACCATTTCCACGTGTATATACAGAATACCACCTCTTTACATGTTTTCCCAAGAAATCCCAACTGCACCAACAGGTAATGACTTCAGTAACCATTACTGAAGATTTTGGGGGTCAACTGAGGATCGTACCACGCAACACACAACAGTCCCCTCTTTGTAAAGAGAGAACTTTTTCAGCCTTTTATTATCAAGAAGAATTTAATTACCATTTCTTGCTTCCTAAGCACACCCTTTGGAAGATGCCTATAGCCTCCCCCAAGGGATTTACCAGTGAACATCCCCAGCAGTCAAAGGCATGTCTCCCTATTTCTTTGAACGAGTTCCAACAATATATCTTCAAACATTTTTATTGATGCCAGCAGCATACAGACGTTGTAGAAATAACTGAGAGGGATGGGAAGGAAGAGAAGGCAAGAAAGAGGGAAAAGAGAAAGAGAGAAATGGGGGGAAGGGGAATGAACATAGGGAGCCAAAAGACGAAATACAAATCTCTGATAATTCCATCTTCCAGGGGGAAGTCATCACTTGTGAACTGGCTCTTGCATCTATTCTGAACATTTTTCTTCACTATCATGAAATTCAAAAAATGTTTTTTTGCAATTTGCCCCGAGCCAGCTACATTTGAGGGGAAGCTGTTTGGGGTCCTGTCGTGATCATTTCCTTCCCACTCAACTTCCAGAGGCTGCATATACTCTCCTATTATACGATGAGCTGTTGGAGTGGTCGGATCGGCCCCTCCGGGAGTTCCTGACCTACCCCATGCAGACAGAATGGCAACGCAAGGAGCACCTGCACCTTGCTATCATCCAGAATTTTGACCGAGGCAAAGTAAGTAGCCCTCCCCACCCGTGGTCTCTCTCAAGGCAGTTGTGTTGGTGTCATGTTTCCTTTCATTCGTAGTTTTTTCATGTCCGCCTCCTCAAACCAGGTATCCTCAGATTTTAATGAGGATTAAAAACATCCAAGAGTTTGCTAAAATTCCCAGGTCCCACCTCTAGGCATTCTGATTGGGTATGTCTGGCATGAGGCAGGAGATTTTGTGACTTCAACAAGGACTTGACATGGCAGTGTGTACAAATTTGGGGCCATACTTTGAGAAACACTGGTCTGGAGGTTTTGACACCTAGGCATTTGATTCTCTGAAAAACCACCCCTCAGCTACCTCCCCAAATTAGCTGCATTCTGCCCACATTCCACTTTTTTGGTAAGGGAAGATAAATGAAACTGACTTTGTTTAAAGAATGTTATGGCATCCCATCATATATTTAAAAGATCCCACTGACCTGATGATGCCATTCAGCCCATTACCTCACTCCACTCTGTCTCCCTCCTCAAGGGCTTACAATACCCTTTAGGAAAACTTAAGAATCTGACCACAGTTGTTTATTTGATTTGAACATTTGGATGCTTTGGTGATACATGTCTTAGATTTAAATATATCTCCCAAAATGCCAAGGTTAAACAGGAGACTAAAATACAAACAGTGGCTGTTCTTCTTTTACAAAACATAATTGCATAACTTGATGCAAGGAAATTGCCTCTTTCCTATCATCCTTTATTATGTATCTAAATATCCTGACATATCATTTGTTACATTAATAGGGAGGAAATGCCTTTGTGTCTTCCTCCGGTGAAGTTTCCATCTATAGGATAAGCTGTTATAAAATCCCTGTTCTGCTTATTTTGGCCCTTCGGAGGGGTTTTTCTCTAGACCAGGGGTTACAAACTATGGCCCGTGTGTCAAGTGGCTCAGCACCCACCGTTTTTGTACCACCCATATTCTAAGAATTGCTTTTACATTTTAAAGTGTTTGAAAGATGTGGCAAGAAAAAGAATATCTGACAGATGAAAATTACATGAAATTCGCATTTCGGTGTTCCTAGATAATAGCATTATTACGGCACAGACAATGCTTATTCACTGTGCCTGCTTTTGTGCTTTAATGGCGGAGTTGGGTAGTTGTGACAAGGACCGTGTCGCCCACAAAGCCCAAATTATTTACTGTCTGGCCTGGTGCAGAAAAAGTTTGATGACCCTTGGGCTAGATGAAAGAATTTTTGCATTTCTGCTGAGAGTAACCAGCTGGGTTAGATCCTCAGAATTTACAAGTGCAGTTGAGCCAAGCAAGATCTGGAGCATGCCAGCTGTGGATAATTGGGCCTTAGGGGTCAGTGGTAATTCCCCTCTTCGCACCGAGGGCCCGTTTATTCATCTACTTGGCCATTGTGGAACTGTAGTTATTTCAAGATGATGATTCTGAAATGATTCCAGAAAATGTTTCCACACCGTATGTTCATGCCTGTTGTGGTGGATTATATTTTCTCACTTCCTAAAGATTTTTAATAATTTACATGTTCATTGCATGCTGGTATCAAACTTAAAGTGGCAGTGGTGCTATTAAAGGTAGACTGTAGAGATGAAGAAGTAAGGCCTGGTGATCTGACAGCAGTCCCACCCTGTCCTCTGGGTGGAAATGAGTGAATGTTGTGGGACCATTAGCGTTTGTATCATTCATTTGTCCACAGTGTTGGGAGAACGGCATCGTCTTGTGCCGGAAGATCGCGGAACAGTATGAGAGTTATTATGACTACAGAAACCTGAGCAAGATGAGGGTAAGGAGCCTGGATGTGCGCTCATCAGGCAAAGGCATCCTTTTGTCATTAACTTTCCGGTATCGTTCTGTAAAACTAACTCTGATCATCCCGACCTGTCTTGCAGAAAGCTTGTTTAAGGGGAGTCTTTCCTCTGCAGCCTACTCAGCTGTTTATACAGAGAAATAGTGAAGGCTTCTAATTAGTACATGGAAGTGAGCCTTTGATCTCTTCTAAACATCACGTCTGAAATGTGCAATCTAATCCATGATTGATTCTTTTAGTTTGCTGAGAAGTCTCTGTACTGTTCGAAGAGAATCTCGCTTGTATGCAGATCTCTGCCACAGTGTACCATTCTTGGTCCCCCAGTCTGCACAAACAGTAGACATGGCTAGCTGACCCATTTCTGACCACGTCAAGGCTACATTCTACAGATGTCATCTCTCTTTAGCTGTAGCAACATGTGTTGTGTGCGATACCGGAACCAAGGTCTCGGTACCCAAAAACTCAGGGAGTTCAGTATTCTGTGCTCCTGAACCAAACATTTTGTCCCTTCTTTTCTTTTCAGGTTCAAATGGGTCCCTCTTGCTCTCTGAGTCCTTACTCTTCAGAGCCATAAGCATTTTGTGTCCTCTTATCACACTTAAGTTCTGCAGGGTTTCTAAAATAGAAGGAAGATTATGATGTTGCCTTCTAATCCTGAGATAGCGGTTTATGAGATGATATTGTCAACCTTTAACAGCTCGTAAAATCCCATACCCCACAAGTAGCTCACTCAGCCTGCAGGAGCTGGTATAGTATTTCATGCCAGAAGTTCATCGATGTTTCTCCTAACATGAAAACCAAAGAGGGAAAAAAATACAACAAACCTTGTTTTAACTTCAGTCCATCATGCTAGCTCTGGCAGGCACTGCGGTTTTATATAAAAACATGCCTGTGCTTCTCTGGGCATACACCCCCTGTATGTAACAGAAGCGAGGTTACTTTGTTTACCCGGGAGAGCCCTTGGGTACCATAGTCACTCCGATTTTTATAAACCCAAAGCATTACACTTCATGCCAACTGCTCTTTGGGGTGCTGTTACTGGGGGCAGGGGGAGGGGAGAAGTTTTCAAGAGCAATATTAGTCTTTCTCTATATACCCTGGGGATGATAATATCATGAATGGAAAACCACAAGGTTTATGTGCCTCATAGTGCCGACTCTGTTAGAGATACACTTAAGAGTTTTCAGCCCAGATAGCACTTTGCACGATGAGTCTCCTTGGGTTCGGTTTATCCCTGTCCAGCCTGTGCAAGCTTGCACCTTCCAAATGTCCTGAATTACCATGACCAATAAGAACCGAATCCACAGGTGAGTACATCTAGTGCTAGAATTTTCCAGAAAGATTGGGCCTCTAATAGTTCGTTCATTTTTTTTTTAATTCATGTTCATCTTCATTTAATTGTGAAAAAAAATATTTTTTGGATAGGCTTTGTGCATAGAGATTATTTCCTCTGGTGAGAACATGGAATAGTATTTGATCCTTTAAAAGCAGGGTCAGCAACCTGTAGCCTGTGGACCTGGCAGGACTGAGCAGTTGTGACAGGGACCATATGGCCTGAAAAGCCTATATTCTTTATTCTCTGGCCATTTCCAGAATCAGTTTGCTGATCCCTGCCTTAAAGCACAGAAAGGGAGTTAAACCTTCTTTTCTGAAAACTGAACACTACAATTAAGTTCTTCTTCATAAAGAAGAAATATCCTCTTCTAGAAACAGGGAGAGCTGAAGGATGAGGTAAAATTCTTAGAATTCTCCTCTGCTTTCCTAGATGATGGAAGCCTCTTTGTATGACAAGATTATGGACCAGCAACGTCTTGAACCAGAGTTCTTCAGAGTTGGATTTTATGGGAAAAAATTTCCATTCTTCTTAAGAGTAAGTTAATACACTAATTTGTTGTTATACTTCTAAAATAGATATGCCACTCAAAAAAACCAAGATGTTTGAAGACATTTTGTCCTTTTAAAACAATAAGAGATTTTCCTTTAACGTTCTTAGTGTGCAGACACCGTACTAAATCTAGAATACCTTGTTTCGAATAATTTCCCAAGCTATCAAACAGTGGTTTGATTTTTCTTCCTAAATTTCTAAATGCACTGTATCTTATGAGCAGCCTTTGGTCATTATAGCTGCTTCCCTGTGGGACTACTGTTTACTGTTCTGTTCAGTCTGTGATTTCCATAGAGTTAGCAGTAGAGAAAAACGGCAGGGCATTGCAGGCGACATAAAACACTACAGTCTCACGTCCGTAGAAACTCCCTCCAGAATCATGTGAAGAGCCCAGTTAGTGGTTTTGTGAAAAGGTAAATGTCACCCAGCCAAGAGATCCCATTTATTGCTAGTATAAACTAATTCTACCAAAGTAAGTCTTCCAGACACTAAGGTACCTTGTGGATCATAAAATACTTGACTCTGTTCTTACCATTTTTTTTAAGATTTTATTTATTTAAGATTTTATTTAAGATTTTAAGATTTAAGATTTTATTTATTTAAGATTTTATTTATTTATTTGACAGAGATCACAAGTAGGCAGAGAGGCAGACAGGGTGGGGGGAAGCAGGCTCCCCGCTGAGCAGAGAGCCCGATGCGGGGCTCCATCCCAGGACCCTGGGATCATGACCTGAGCCGAAGGCAGAGGCTTAACCCACTGAGCCACCCAGGCGCCCCTGTTCTTACCATTTTTTACATTGTGCCAAGTCGTATGTTACATGCTTGAAGGCTTATCTTAACCCTTCAGCGTATAAAATCTTATGTACACTTACTTATATGAAAACAGCGGTTGGGAGAGGAACTGTAACTGAGGAGAAGTTTTGGGAATACTTTAGAAATTGAGCGAATTCGTTCCAAACTCTAAATCCAGCATACAAACGCTTTGGTAGCTGTGCTCTCCTGCCCCTGCTTTAACTGCCAGCACTTATGAATACACATAAGATGGGGTACTTGGAGGAAGAGGGAGAAGAGGAAGACTGGACTTTGTTATTTGTTTAAGAATCATCAACTTGTCTCACTTTTAGAATGAGAGTTTTATATGTATTTGTTAATTCATATATTTACACATCAAGTTTATATGTATATACTACACACTAAATATAGATCTAGAGTCCAAATTTTCCGAACACCACGAGCAAAAATTCATTTTAGTGTTACCTTGAGCATACACTCAAATGACAGGTTGGTTGAAGTGACTGTGTATTTTGGTGCCATGCAGACGTGAGTAAAATCTCCTTGTTGGATTAAAAGGGAATCTGCATGTTGGTGTACGTGGTCACAAAGCCGACTCTGCAGATGGACCTGAGGACAGAGAAAAGCTTGATTCTGGATCAGAAACAGAGACAAGTTTAGAACACTTGCTGACTTTGAAAGACTGAGTTTTGAAAGTGGACATTCTAGGCCGGGGCTATCATCAGCAACCCCCTGCCTCATGTACGTGGCCAGGATCCTCGTGGTGGGAGTGGGAAAAGGGGGACAGTCTAGCGCATGTGGCTGGAGACCCCACAGGAAGGTCCACACGTGACTCCGGTGCAGCACATCCCCTTCCTTTCTCAGCTCAAAATCAGGCCAAGTAAAAGGTTACTTTTTCTTCCTCATCATACTCAGGATACAGTGTTTACAAATCATAATATTGCCTAAAAAAGTATTTTAATTTCTTTTAAAGATCAGGAGAAAAAAGTGAGGTTGTTTTGGCTGAAGAACTTGTTATAATGTACATTAACTTGTATATTATACATTAGACTATGTATTTATTTGTCCCTATACCAAATCAATCCCTCAGTATGACTTTTAGTACGTTTTTATAGAGGAAGGGGCCCACAAAAGTCATATTGTAGTCATAATGTGATCATATTGATCAGATTCTGAGTTAAGCTAGCAAGTGCACTGTGAAGTATCTTGGACTTAGACCCATTTATCTTGTAAATGAAACCGTGATAATTAAAAATGTAAAGTTTTTTTAAAAAAATCAGAAGTAGTTTAGGAGCCACAATTTTAAAGAGAATTTAGCAAAGTGGAAAACTGAATTGGCTAATAAAATAAATTTTATTACAAAGTCGATTGGAATAAATCAACCTGTGTTAATAGTCTTTTCAAAACAGCTTTTCTAGATATAAATGGTATTTTCTTCAAAACGAAGAGAAGGGTCACCCTCTATTGGTTTCTAAAGGGCACCACACCTTTCAGAATCATGGGGCTGGATCTCTTTTTAGGAAATCAGATTTTAGTCTGTCCATCAATTAAAAAACAAGCAAATATCAATATTAAAGATTTCCTCATTGATCAATTCCAAGATAATTTTCGAAGTTGTAGTAAATTAATACATTTATATAAGCATATGATCTAAATAGGTTTTTTTGCCCTCATGAAAAATTGACCATCTCTTTATGCACAGAGTATCTCTGAGTAATGATTTGTCTGAAGAGAATGATCAAGGTCAAGGATGAGAGATTTACTTTTCATTGTATGATCTTTACTGTTTGGGTTTTTGTTTTGTTTTGTTTTTACCAGAGATATGTATTTCCTTTTCAGAAGAAAAAGACAATTAAAAAAAATTTAAGTGTGAACAAATGTGACCCAGCAATTCTACTCCTAGGTTATACTCAAGAGAATTGAAAACATATGTTCACACAAAGAACTCTACACAAATGTTCATAGCAACATTATTCACTATTGCCAAAAACTAGAAGCAGCCCAAATAGCCATCAGCTGGTGATGAATGGATAAACAACATATGGTATATCTATGCAGTGGGATATTTAGCAATAAGGAAGGAATGAAGTACTTACATATGCTACAAAGTGGACGAAACTTAAGTACATGTTAAGTGAAAGAAGCCAGTCACAAAAGACTACATGTGTATGATTCCATTCGTATGAAATGTCCAGAATGGGCAAACCCATAGACACAGAAAGTAGATTAGTGGTTTCAGAGGTTGGGGGGTTGGCGGAAGAAACAGGGAGGGACTGCTCATGGGTATGAGTTTCTCTTCGAGGTAATGTAATGTTCTCACGTTCAACAGTCATGATAGTTGCTCCGTGAATATACAAAAAACTTTTCAAAAGGGTATATTTTATGGTATGTGAATTGTATCTCAAAGCTGTGATTTTTTAAAAAAATGTATTGATGGGGGAAATGCTTCATTCCTTTTCATTTCTTGACAACTCCATTGTGTCCTCAAGTTCATTTCAGGATGACTTCCTAACACCACTGAATGATTATATGCTTAAAGTAACCCCTGGTTTTATAAACTGCTATAATATGTAAGCATTGCCTTAAAAGGGTTGTAGTTATTAGAGTACTTGGATGTTTATTTGGGGACTTCTGTAATATGCACCATAGGTCTATGTACATGGTCTTATTTTATCAAGCAAATTTATTATCTTTTGAGTAGAATAAAAAGTACATAGCATCAGAAGGTATACCTTCTTTTGTGTAGAAAGTCTTAAACATGGGATTGTGTGGGGGTCCTGATTTCTAGGTAGTCCGTCTTTGCCTGTGTTACCAAAGGATCGCGACTTGGGGGTTTGTGAGGATTGGCGGCAGGTTTTCAGAGCCCACTCCCTGCTGTTTACTCTGCTTCCCTGCAGCTTTTTCTCAGCTGCAGTCCTCAGCCCCCTGCCCTTGGCTCAGATTTGTTTCTGAGGGCATTTGTGCAATCGTAGGAACCTCATCAGGCTGAGAAATGCTGAGAACCTTGGGCCTCAGCTAGCTCCCCAGACCAGGAACCGCTTTCTCTTTCTCCTAAAGATCTTCAGCGCACATCACCCACAACCTTTTGTGGCGCCGGTAGCCACTAGGAGTTTTTCTGGCTGTATCAGCCATGTCCAGCAGAGACAGAGCTCAGCCTTTGGCCCCACACCTGAGCTTGACTACAGTACGTGTGGACAAAGTACAGAAGGATCTTGATCCTCGATCCTCGGTTCCCAATTCTAAAATGGGGCGGGACGTGGGAGTGACTGCCTCTCAGGTTTGGTGGGTTAAGTGAGATAAGTGCAGAGTGCCTCCTCGGTGACTGTTTGCAGCTGTTGGATCTTCATAATAGTTACACTGGCCGAGTTCCCTCTTACCTAACCTGACTAGTGAGGTGCTTTAAGGAAACCTGCTGCCCTTTCCAGCTCTCTAGCCTACCTCAAGGACAACCTTCACCATTTCTACCTGAACGAGAGATAGTCCCAGCCCACAGAGTACTTACACATCTTAAAAAACAAATGAACAACAACAACAAAAAAAAAATTAAAAAAAAAAAATGTGTCCAACATTTGGCAAGTCCCTGAAAATCCTAAATCTCACTTTGGGCCAGTAAATAAGATTCTTGGCCACAGGAAGCCGAGCTGAGTTGGTGATGGCAAGAGAAGCTTCCTGTGCCAGGCCTGCTGAGAGCGGGAATGCAAATAGGCCCAGCTCTCCTATCTTCCATGCCACGATCCAGTGTGGAGGCCCATCTCTGCGGCTTTCATAAAGAATGCAATAAAATGGATTTTTGGAGATCGCATTTACTTTCTTTCCCTCCACATTGAGAATTTATCCACTAAACTCTGTTACCCAGCTTATAGTAAAAAACAAAAACAAAACCTTTAACACACGTGCTCATTAGCATTTAGAGGGAACATGATTCATGGTTTGGTGCTCTGAGAATCTGATGCCTCTTTACACCTTAGCACACGAACTGGGAGGAACGGCACGTGCTGGCGGCTCTGACCAAAAGCAGTAGAGAGCAAAGTTCCTGATCCTTGCCCCTCATTTTTCATTTCTGGGCAGATTTTTCAGATTGTTTTGCATTTGTTTTTTGTTTTGTTTTTCTGTTACTGTGTATAGATGTGAGGCATGTGCTCACTTCCTGCCAGGGTCTTTTCTTGGCTTCTCTATGTAATTAACGCACTCCATTATGTCGCTCTCATTTCTTTGTTTATTTCGCCTCCAGAATAAGGAGTTTGTGTGTCGAGGCCATGACTACGAAAGGCTGGAGGCCTTCCAACAGAGAATGCTGAATGAGTTCCCCCATGCCATCGCCATGCAGCATGCCAACCAGCCCGACGAGACCATCTTCCAGGCGGAAGCTCAGTGTATCCACACCTAGACGGGCTGCACTGCAGTTAGAGCCATGGGCCGTTAGCCACAGAGCATTTTCCTGCAAGGAAAGCCTCTGGCCCCTTTGCTGTGTTCCCACTCTCTCTCTCCTTCTCACTCATCTTGATTTTAGCTTAGCTCCTTCTGAACAGAATTGTTCTAGTTATTGTCACCGTGTCTGTGGAAAGGAAATCCCTTAAGGATTCTGGTAAAGAATTTTTTTCCCTTTTAATTAAAACTTTTCTCTATCTCCACCCTGCTTTTAAAGCTTCTTTTAGTGATTTCCCTTAGAATAATTTTCCTCCAACATACCCTGTGGAAAGATTTACTGGCATATATCATTCACCCCCTGTTCCCTTGATATTTTTATTCTGGAAGGAAGGGCAGAGAAGGAGGTACCTTAATATCTTTGGGGAATTCTTGGCCATGGCATTTTGGACAGCCTTTGATGACTGTGGTATAATTGACACTTCCATTATCTAAATACGAACAACTCAACTGAAATTACCCAGGCACTGGAGACAAAGGGAATTCACCCCAGCACTCCTTTGTGAATGCTTCTGTCTCTTCCCTAAATTTAAGATCTGGGAGAAGACAAGAAAGGCCCATTGATAATCATGGATACCATTTCATAGTAGAAAATAAAATGTAGCAGATGCAAGAAATTAAGGGAAAAGATTTTGCTATCCTTCTTTGAATGACAAGAGAAGAAGGTAAATATACAAGTAAATAGGATACTCCCTTTTTTTAAATTTAAATTTAATTAGCCAACACACAGTATATCAGTTAGTTTTAGAGGTAGTGTTCAGTGATTCTTGTGATACCCCTTTAATGTACTTTTTAAAATATCAACTACAAAAACACTCTGCTTATCAGTACGAGCTTTGGGAGAGTGATACCACAAGTGTGGGAAGACTGGAGACACAGAGTATCACACAGGTAAATACAAATCACTGTCAGAACTAGCCACTGTCTTTGGTCATGGTTGCTTGGATATTTATACATTATTTTATACACAAACATTAAATTAAGAGGGGCCATGCATGGACTAAAGATAAAATTGTCTCTTAAACAAGGTTTAGAATAATAATAATTTTGAGTACCTAAGATCCAAGTCATTCCCACCCACCCCCCAACCAAGAAAAGAAAGAAGAAAAAAAAACTAGCAATAAATAAATTCACAAGGTATGGACATTTTAACCAGATACTCTGTCAGAATCACCTACCTAAGACTAGTTCAAGGCCTGTAGTTTGAGAAATGATTTGTTACGAACTGAGTTCTTGGCACCTTCTTGGTGGTTTTTTAAATGACTTTGACCCAGGGGAAACACCAAATTGTTACCCAGCCTCGGTTCTCCGCCACAGCTCAGCTCAAGCCAGATTTCCTTGGCATTTGCCAAGTCGGGTTTCCTCCTTGACTTTTTAATCCTAGATTTGCAGATCTATGCCGTGACTCCCATCCCGGAGAGCCAGGAGGTCCTGCAGAGAGAGGGTGTCCCGGACAACATCAAAAGTTTCTATAAAGTGAATCACATCTGGAAATTCCGCTATGACAGGCCATTTCACAAAGGCACTAAAGATAAAGAAAATGAATTCAAGGTACCGTGCATTCTTATTACATACAGTTTCTTATGAGCTCTTTGGAACAAGCCCCACGATAAGTATTTACACAGAATAGAGTCAAGTGATAGAACCAGAAGGGACCAGAAATCATTGAGTCTTGTTGATCTCAAACTCAACGGTATTTATCAGAGGGCCGTGGGGTGCTTTTCTAACCAAGCAGAGTTCTTAGCTCAGGAATCCTGACTCCGTAGGTCTGAGAGGAAGGCCTGGAATCGGCTTCTTTGTGACAGGCTGGTGGCCCTCAGACCAATCTCTGAGATGCAGCGGTTGAGCTCAGTCCTGTCACTCATTCATGTTGAACCAACTGTGGGGATCACAGGATATTTGCTCTCAGATACAGTAGTCTGCAGTGAGTAAAAAATGCTTGACAGACAGGGGGACGAAGATTCTGAGACAGGAAGCAGTTAGGTAGACGGCTGTTACCTTGGGAGATTTCCGTGCGATCTTTTGCTTTTTCTGGTTAGAATGGTGTGTCATTAGGACTTCTGATAAGACATGGAATGAAAGCAAACCACAAACTCCCTGCATGTACAGAGTTGTCCATTCTCAATAGCTGTAATAAGCCTTGCCCTCTGGAGCTCTCTTGGGCTGGCTCACGGCCCTACTGGGGCATTGTGCTGTGGGTACGTCGGCTCTTCTTTCCTTGATAACAGTGACTGAGTGAGACCAGGCAGATCCCTGGTTAGTCAGTATTCCCCCTACAAAGAATGCAAAACAGACCTATTCCTGTGGGTTAACTGGCTTAGTCCCTTCATCACAGAGTCTCTACTTAAGCTGGAAAAGGTCCTCCTCACACTGTTAGCAGAGATCCTCTGATGTTAACTGTCCTCGTTGCCTCTGCCTGCATGTCAGTTCCCAGCAGTAGCTTCAGGAATGGGGCACAGCCCGGCAATGAGAAGGGGAAGCTGGGCCTCAACAGCATCTGCAGCATCACGATGGGCCTCAACACAGAGCAGTCCTCTGTGCAAGGAGGTCTGACGGGTTACCTATCAAGACAAAGAAACTATTGGAAGACCGTACTGGGATGTCATTGAAAAGATTCATGATCACTTTCTAGTCCTTTTGGAGATTTACATTTTTCTTTGTGTCCCACAAAACCAGTTAACAATCATTAGTTTATGATAGAGTTTTCATTGCAATTGTGTTCACTGAATAGAAAGTGTGAGATCCCCTGGGGTCAGGCACACTCTAACTACCCGCAGACCCTCCACTACAACCCATACCTTCTAGAACCTTTTCCTTTGTACTTTCTGCTGCAGCACATTTCCTCATGGCCATCACTTTATCAGTGGTATAGCAGTCCCCCTAGAAAATAATGATAAATCTGGCTCCTTGTTCCTGGGCATCTGGCACCAAAGTGCCCTTCCAGAAGCCTCATCTGCGTCACAGCCCGCTCACCCACCCTCCCTCTGGGCTCCAGCAACCCTGAACTTCTCTTCTCCATCTCCTGCTGCGCCCTTTCCCTTTCTCCAGCCTCTTGCAGGCCTCTGCGCGGGCTGTTTCCTGCCGTGCTCCCCCCTCCCTCCGCCTGGCAAACTCCTACTCACTCTTCAGCATTCCGCTCACGTGTCACCTCCTCTGAGAAGTGCTGTCCTCCTCCCACTGGCTACTGTGCCTGCCGGCTTCCTTCTGCTCTCCCCCAGCACTGCAAGCATTCCTTTCTCTTTGCCCTGAGCCCTTCCCTGGCCACTCACCTTCCTGTCACCACTGTCACTGCTGTCACAGGGACTCTGCCATATTCCTTGCAGTATATTGTGGCTGATACAAAGAAATCCTCCCATTTTCTGTTGTTCTGGAATGAGTGGCACTATTTCAGGGATTTTGTGAAGTTTATTATCCTCTTGAGAAAAATGAGGCATAGACACAGAAATGGGATTGACAGAAGAGAAATCTGTCATCCACAGTGACTCTTACCAAGGACCAAGGCAGCTGTGGCTTCATGGGGTGCTCTCCTGGCCAGAAGAAGCCTCAGCTCTTTAAATACAGATCCTCCTGGATGATGACAGTTGAAATGGGCATGAGAAAATGTGGCACAGTGAGGAGGTCGGAAGTCTAGTAGATAGGGTCTGGGAACTAGAATGTACCTCCCCCCCCTCCGGGGGTCACATGGCCTCCTTGATGCTTAGCCTCTTCCTCTTTAAAATAGAAAGATGGATCTATGTGATTCTTCATGGACCTTTCCTCCGTGAGGATGTTATTACTCTAAACCTGTGTTGACTAGCTGTTGATATTACCCCTTCCAGATAAAAATGGCAAGACCTTAAGGAGTGAGGGGGGGTTAAATTGGAATTTGAAAGAACCAGCGAAGGAAGTAACATGGTAGCTTATTACTCTATTTTAAGCTTGCTGTCTGAAGTAGACCATGTAGTCCATGAAGGAACAATTGCCTGGCGGCACAGAACAGGAATGATTAAAACAGCGTCGGTGGTATGTTACTGTGACGGCTTCACGAGTATGAAGGGGTTGCCCACAGAAGGGATACTAAAGAAATACGTTAAGAATTTATTCTTTAAAATACTTTAAGAATTAATTTAAGAATACCCACAGAAGGGATACTAAAGAAAAGCCTACAGAAATAAGCAAACCTGACCAAATTGAATGGCTGGGGTTAGTCATAGCTCAGTAACTAGAAAGAAAGGACACTTGGGGACTTAATTTGTTTTGTATTCCGTAGAGTCTCTGGGTGGAGAGAACATCATTATACTTGGTGCAGAGTTTACCTGGAATTTCCCGCTGGTTTGAAGTGGAAAAGCGTGAAGTGGTAAGCATCAGAGCTCATTCTCAAGTACTTTCTCATCACACTTGCTCAGCAGGAGTCAGGCCTTGTATTAATTGCTTCTGCTGTTGACTCTGAGTCCCCAGAGGCACACAGAGTAAGGTAGTGAATGCTTATGGTATTGACCCTTGTGACCAAGGCTTGAAGGGAATGTGACTGTTATCCTAGTCTAGCCAGCAAGAGGCATTCCTCAAAGAGAACTATGACCACAGCATGGAAACACAGCAGGCCCTTGAGTCAAAGAGCTGGAATTCGAATTACTGTAGGCCACTGGGAAGAGGTTCTCTACCTTGCCTTATTTAATCATTAATCATCCTACCGAGAAACTATAAGGTATGTATCCCTCCCCCTCTTCTTACAAGTTTTAACCAGAAGCTAAAAGCATCAAGACATTGAGAAAAGATAGACTGGAACCCAGATTGTCCCACCTTGAAAGCCAGTCCCAACCATCTCTTTGAGCTCAGTTTCCTGACAGGCAATGTGAGGCTGGTGCAGGGCCCCAGCTCACCCTCTGACGTGCGGTAGCTCCGTGCTGCCCCCGATGGCAGTGGGGGGAAGGCGGCTGCGCGAGTCTCACTGAGCCGTCCTGGATGAACACCAGCTGGAAACCAAAGGGTGTTCTTCCATAACCTGGAAATCACAGCACCCAAGAACCCTTGCGGTTGTTAAAAAGGCCCCAGTTTGGGTGCTGATGGCAGCTGTATCGGGGTGAGACCTAGCCTGCTGCCTGTGTCGCTCCTCGGGCCGGCAGCACCTTGATGACAGTGACCCCACACCGTCCTCCCTCCCTTGCTACATCCATCTGGACTGAAACCAGCCCTGAGACCGTCTCCTGCAGCTGATCAAAGACACGACAGTTGTGAAAATATCACTGAACCCCTTTCTTGCGGAGGTAACAAGCCTCCTCTGTCACTGAATACGTAAGAGCAGCTCCTGCCCAAACGGCCTTCCAAGCTTGGAAACCGCTCATCTTACCACGTTCGGTGAAGCTGAGGATTTAGTGGCATTTTCCTTTTACAGTGCTGAAAAATTCCCGTGGCTTCCTAAAGAAACGGGACTCGGTTCAGTAGACGGCCCCAATGTAGTCCCGTTCTTGGAGGGTCTGAGTCAAGGGTCCCCAAAGCTGGTTGCTTACATGGTATACCCTGGTCCCTCCATGGAAGAGGGGAGGCTGCTGAACAGTCTCAAAGTCTTATTATGCTTCCTGCTGAATGGGCCCAGCCCACAGAATGTTCTTAGTCATCTCGGACTGCATTAATGATGCAGAGAGCCTCTCCGGCTACTTAGTACCCAGAATGTTAAACTCTCTGAGGCCTCACCAATGGTCCTAACCTTTGAAATATTACCCCCTACCTCCCCCTCCCCCGCCCCGTCTCTCTCTCTCTCACACACACACACACACACACACACAATATTCATAAAAAGTACCATACTGATGATTAAAGAAGCATGACAAAATACAACCTTTCAAACATCAGCTGCCTACTTTATTAGAATATATAATCTTACATTCTTTCAAACAGAACAAATTAAATTGGACTACTTTGTTCTCTGAACACAGCCCACTCATAACAACTTTATGTCTTTCTCTTGTTCCCACTGCCTGAATGTCCCCACCTTCTACTAAAGTTGCTGATTTACTGCTTCATTGCATGGTGTATAAGGCCCTCAAGATCAAGGGCACATAGTAGGTACTAAATAAATGTATGGCAACCTGAATTGAAATTCCTATGTACAATGCCAAAATCTAAAAGATTCTGAGAACCAAAAGATGTCTTCCTAAGTCCAGTTCCAAACTCCATTGGTAATAAGCCTAACCTGATCTGATGTAAGACTATTTATGATCTTTATTTTGCTTAGTATGAATATTCGTATGTCTTACTGCAGAAATGTTAATGCATTTGGTTAAAGAGAATTTCCCCAGACCTTGTTTGAGGATTATCGAATAAACTCCACGTGCTGTATATTAATTACATTTCTAAAATCTGAAATTTTCTGAATTGTGAAACATCTGGCATCAAAGGTTTTAGATGAGATTATGGGCCTTTATTCTCTAAATCATAGCCCCAAAATATATTTTCCCTTCTTTGAACGATAACAATGCCTTCGAACTACTGTTTTTTCAGTAATTGTTCTGTCTTGAGAACCAACAAAAAAATCAACTTTTCCTGGTCAATAAGTAAGCTCATTTTAAAAATTTTAAACAAAATTTTAAAACTACAAAAGAAATTTATGATGACTTTTTAAACTCCAGCTATAGATAATGAGAATATTTTCTAATGTCACATAATATCCATCAGAAAATCATGTGGCTCTACTTTCAGAATATATGCAGAATCCGACCCCTCTTCACCAGCCCCCAGTAATAGCGCCATCTAGTGTCTGATTTCTGCAGTAGTGTCCTAAGCGGTCATGTGTTTCTACCCTAACCCCCTGCAGTCATTTCTGTGCACAACACCCAGTGTTGTGCTTTTAAATTTAAGTTGTATCATATAAACGTAAAGAAAAGATATTATGAACATTATTTACCCACCATTTTACTTAAACAACTATCAAAAAGACCAGTTTTGTTTTACCAGCACCACCCTGTTTTATACTGGATTATTTTAAAATAAATCTCAGACATCATATCATTTCATCTATAAATAATTATGTATATTAACTAAAAAACATAACCACAATATCATACATTATCCCCTCTAAAAAATTAACAGTAATTCCTTGACATAAGATATCAAGTCAGCATTCACACTTCACCAAGGGTCTGTTATATTTGTGAGTTTTGTTTTTTTGTCATTTGTTGTTTGAATTCAGATCCAAATAAGGGCCATACATTGCAGTGGGTTGAGCGGTCTCCTAAAGTGTCTCTTGATCTATAGGTTCTCCCTGAATTGCTTTTTTGCCTTGCAATTTGTAGACTGAGCCTTTGGGGTAATTTAACGTGTTTCTTTGTCCCTATATTTTTTTGTAAATTGGCAGTTAGATTTAGAGGCTTGATACAATGTTATTTTGGATTTTTTATTTTTATTATTTTTTTGTAAGAATACTTCATAGGTGGTGTTACATGCTTCTGGTTGTCTCTTTCTTGTTGCTGTGTTGGCAGCCACCGATGGTGATGGTCTTACTCTATTAGGTATCACAAAATGGTGCTATTTTAGCATTCCCTCTTTGTTTATTCATTGGAACACTTCTATAATGAGAAACGTTCCCTCATCCACTATATGATTACCCTGAGGCATAGCAAAGGAAGGATAATATGCTACAGAAGTAACCAGAGAAGTTTTTGTTTGTTTGGTTTCGTTATTAGTATCATTAGTAATTCATGGATTTATTTTTTTTAATCCATTGCAGTTATTACTCTTATTAATTTTTCAAGCTGTTCCATTTTGCCCATTGGGAGCCTCTTCAAATTGACTTTGAAGTCTTTCTGATACTATCCCAATAGTTGTTACAGAACTAACACAAAGAGCTAGGTTGTCAAATCAGATGTGGGAATCAGCAGCAAACGTTCCTAGTAGCTTTAAGGCAATCAGGAGCCTCAGATGAAGCGGAGAGACATCTGAGACCTCAAGCCCGGTCCTCCAGGTCTGTCCTTCCCACATCAATAATTATTTGGAAGACATGGAGTCTCCAAGTAGGATTCACGGGATTCCTCGTCCAGGGAGTACATTTAAATTACGAAATATTCCATTTTGTACTTCAAAGAGTTATGAAACTTTTCTGGGACATTCTGTAGGAAATCATATCTCCTGGCTTCTGGGTATTATTAGTATAAGCAATTTTCACTGAGGACACAGATACTATCTCATTCTCCTGGCAATTTGTCTTAGTCTATTTACTTGAAGGTTCAGTTGACTGACAAGGGGATAAGACTCAATCATCTGCCTTGTTTTCTATCCCCCAAAGATGTTTTCTCCTCCATTTTCTCCTCCATTAAAGAGAGTGAATGAATCACAAGCCAGCTGCTTTAAGGTCTTCCTCCCAGCTGCCTTCCTGGCTTAGATGGCTAGGTACTCCATGCTCACTCACACCCCCCTACCCCAGACCTTAAAACAACCATTTCTCCAATGACTCCTGCGTCTTTGTAGTGGAAAACAAGATTTAAAGATCACAATCTGGGGACTAGATGAAAATAATTCCTCAGTGAACATCTTTTTACACAATATTCTTTGCACACTTCTTTGACCATCTCCTTAGAATAATTTCCCTAAAAGTGAATTGATCTATTAGTGAGTCCACAATTTAACCTTTGATTCATGGGCCAACGATGGCATGTACCACCTTATGTCCTGTCTGGTGGGGATAACTGTTCTTGGGAATACCCATTTTCCCAACAACCCTTCAACGCTGGGTGTTGTGTTATTTTAATCTTTCCAAATAACTGATAAAAAATTATCATACTAGGGTTAATTTTTCTTTTTGGCACTTGTTGAATGCTAGATAAGAATATATATTTTTGGTACATCTGGGTGGCTCAGTTGATTAGGCACCTGCCTTTGGCTCAGGTCATGATCCCAGGGTCCTGGGATCAAGTCCCACAATCAGGCTCCCTGCTCAGTGGGTAGTCAGCTTCTCCCTCTCTCTCTCTCTCTCAAATAAATAAATAAAATATTTTTTAAGATTTTATTTTATATCATTAAGATAGAGGTCAGTGATTCATCAGTCTTATATAATACCCAGTGCTTATTACATCATGTGCCCTCCTTACTGCCCATCACCCAGTTACCCCATCTCTCCACTCCATGCTCCTCCAGCAACCTTCAGTTTGTTTCCTATGATTAGAGTCTCTTATGGTTCGTCTCCCTCTTTGATTTCCTCTTCTTTTATTTTTTTTCTCCTCTCTTTTCCTATGATCCTCTGTTTGGTTTCTTAAATTCCACATATCAGTGAGATCATACAATAATTATCTTCCTCTGATTGACTTATTTCCCTTAACATAATACCCTCTAATTCCATCCACATTGTTGCAAATGGCAAGATTTCACTTTTTCATAGCTGAGTAGTATGTGTGTATGTATATATATGTATGTGTATACACACACACACACACACACACACACACACACACATATACCACATCTTCTTTATCCATTCATCTGTTGATGGACATCTGGGCTCTTTCCATAGTTTGGCTATTGTGGACATTGCTGCTATAAACACTGGGGTGCAGGTGCCCCTTCGGATCACTGCATTTGTATCCTTTGGACCACTACATTTGTATCTTTGGAATAGACACCTAGTAGTGTAATTACTGGGTAATAGGGTAGCTCTATTTTCAACTTTTTGAGGAGTCTCCATACTGTTCTCCAAAGTGGCTGCACCAACTTGCATTCCCACCAACAGTGTAAGAGAGCTCCCCTTTCTCCATATCCTCACCAATATCTATGGTTTCCTGACTTGTTAATTTTAGCCTATTCTAAACCATTCTTTGGTTTTGATTTGTATTTCCCTGATGCTAAGTGATGTCGAACATTTTTTCATGTGTCTGTTAGCCATTTGTGTGTCTTTGGAGAAATACTTGTTCATGTCTTCCGCCCATTTCTTGATTGGATTATTTGTTCTTTGGGTGTTGAGTTTGATAAGTCCTTTATAGATGTTGGATACTAGCCTTTTATCTGCAAAGACATTTGCAAATATCTTCTTCCATTCTGTCAGTTTCTTTTGGTTTTGTCGACTGTTTCCTTTGCTGTGCCAAAGCTGCTTATCTTGATGAAGTCACAGTATTTCATTTTTGCCTTTGTTTCCCTTGCCTTTGGGATGTGTCTAGCAAGAAGTTGCTGTGGCTGAGGTCACAGAGGTTACTGCCTGTGTTCTCCTCTAGGATTTTGATGGATTCCCATCTCACATTTAGGTCTTTCATCCATTTGGAGTCTATATTTTGTATGGTGTAAGAAAGTGATCCAGTTTCATTCCGCATGTGGCTAATTTTCCCAACATCACTTGTTGAAGAGGCTATCTTTTTTCCATTGGATATTCTTTCCTGCTTTGTCAAAGATTAGTTGACCATAGAGTTGAGTGTCCATTTCTGGGTTCTCTATTCTGTTCCATTGATATATGTGTCTGTTTTTGTGCCAGAACCATACTATCTTGATGATTATAGCTTTGTAATAGAGCTTGAAGTCCAGAATTATGATGCCACCAGCTTTGGTTTTCTTTTACAACATTCCTTTGGCTATTTGGGGATCTTTTCTGGTTCCATACAAATTTTAGGATTATTCCAGCTCTATTTAAAAAAAAAAAAGGTTGATGGTATTTTGATAAGGATTCCATTAAATATATAGATTGCTCTAGGTAGCATAGACATTTTAACAATATCTGTTCTTCCAATTCATGAACAAGGAATGTTTTTCCATTTCTTTGTATCTTCCTCAGTTTCTTGACTGAGTGTTTTATAGTTTTCTGAATACAGATCCTTTGCCTCTTTGGTTAGGTTTATTCTTAAGCATCTTATGGCTTTTGGTGCAATTGTAAATGAGATCAATTCCTTAATTCTCTCTCTTCTGTTTCATTGATAGTGTATAGAAATGGAACTGATTTCTGTGCATTGGTTTTATATCTGACACTTTAATGAATTCCTGTATGAGTTCTAGCAGTTTTGGTGTGGGGTCTTCTGGGTTTTCCACATAGAGTATCATGTCATCTGAGAAGAGTGAGAGTTTGACTTCTTTGTCGATTCAGACGCCTTTTATTTTTGTTGTCTGATTCCTGAGTCTAGGACTTCTAGTACTCTCTTGAACAGTGGTGGTTATAGTGGACATCCCTGCTATGTTCCCGACCTTAGGAGGAAAGTTCTCAGTTTTTCCCCATTGAAAATGATATTCGCTGTGGGTTTTTCATAGATGGCTTTGGTGATATTGAGGTATGTTCCCTCTATCCCTACACTGTGAAGAGTTTTGATCAGGAAAGGATGCTGTACTTCCTCAAATGCTTTTTCTGCATCTGTTGAGAGGATCATATGGTTTTTGTCCTTCCTTTTATTAACGTAGTATATCACATTAATTGATTTGCAGGTGTTGAACCAACCTTGAAGCCCAGGAATAAATCTCATTTTGTTGTGGTGAATAATCCTATTAATGTCCTGTTGGATCCTATTGGTTTGTATCTTGGTGAGAATTTTTGCATCTGTGTTCAAGGATGCAAAATTATAGACCAAGGATATTGGTCTATAATTCTCCTTTTTGATGGTCTTTGTCTGGTTTGGGGATCAAGGTAATGCTGGCCTCATAAAATGAGTTTGGAAGTTTTCCTTCCATTTCTATTTTTTGAAACAGCTTCAGAAGAATCAGTATTAATTCTTCTTTAAATGTGTAGTAGAATTACCCTAGGAAGCCATCCTGCCCTGGACTCATGTTTGTTGGGAGACTTTTGATGACTGCTTTAACTTCCTGACTGGTTATGGGTCTGTTCAGATTTTCTATTTCTTCTGTTTCAGTTTTGATAGTTTATACATCTCTAGGAATGCATCCATTTCTTCCAGATTGCCTAATTTGTTGGCATATAGTTGCTCATAACATGTTTTATAGTTGTTTGTATTTCTTCAGTGTTGGTTGTGATCTCTCCTCTTTCTTGATTTTATTTATTTGGGTCTTTTCTCTTTTCTTTTTGATAAGTCTGTCCAGGGGTTTAGCAATCTTATTAATTCTTTCAAAGGACCAGCTCCTAGTTTCATTGATCTGTTCTACTGTTCTTTTGGTTTGTTTCATTGATTGCTGCTATAATCTTTATCATTTCTTTTCTCCTGCTGGGTTTAGGCTATATTTGCTGTTCTTTCCTCCAGCTCCTTTAGGTGTAAGGTTAGGTTGTATATTTGAGACCTTTCTTGCTTCTTGAGAAAGCTTGTATTGCTATATATCTCCCCTGGACCACCTGAAATAGTTGTATTTTCATTTTCAATTAGCCTCTATGCATTTGAGTTCTTTCCAAATTTCCTATTGTGATTGAGCTCAAGTTTCAAAGCATCGTAGTCTGAAAATATGCAGAGAGTGATTCCAATCTTTTCATACCAGTTGGGACCTGATTTCTGATCCAGTATGTGATCTGGTCTGGAGAATGTTCCAGGTGCACTTGAGAAGAATGTGTGTTCTGCTGCTTTAGATTGGAATGGTCTGAATATATCTGTGAAGTCCATCTGGTCCAGAGTGTCATTCAAAGCTCTTGTTTACTTGTTGATATTCTGTTTAGATTATCTGTCCATTGCAGTGAGTGAGGTGTTAAAGTCCCCTACTATTATTGTAATATTATCAATGTGTTTCTTTAATTTTGTTATTAATTGGTTTATATAATTGGCTGCTTCCATGTTAGGACCATAAGTAGGTACAATTGTTAAAGCTTGTTGGATAGACACTTTAATTATGATACAGTGTCCTTCCTCATGTCTTATTACAGTCTTTGGTTTAAAGTCTAATTTGTCTGATATAAGGATTGCCACCCCAGCTTTCTTTTGATGTCCATTAGCATAGTAAATGGTTTTCCACACCTTCACTTTCAATCTGGAGGTGTCTTTGGGTCTAAAATGAGTCTCTTGCAGATAGCATATTGATGGTTCTTGCTTTTTTAAATCCAGTCTGGTACCCTTTGTCTTTTGGTTGGGGCATTTAGGTCATTTACATTCAAAGTAACTACTGAAAGATGTGAATTTAGTGCCTTTGTATTACTTTACAAAGTCAATGTTTCTGTATATTGTCTCTGTTCCTTTCTGGTCTATGTAACTTTAGGGTTCTCTCTTCACTTAAAGGATACATTTTAATATTTCTTACGGGGTTGGTTTGGCGGTCACAAATTCTTTTAGTTTCTATATGTCCTGGAACCTTTTTATCTCTCCTCTTTTGAATGACAACGTAGCTGAATAAAGTCTTCTTGGCTGCATATTTTCCTCATTTAGCACTCTGTATATATCATGCCAGTCCTTTCTGGCCTGCCGCGTCTCTGTGGACAGGTCTGCTGCCAGCCTAATGTTTCTACCCTTGTAGTTTACAGACCTCTTGTCCTGAGCTGCTTTCAGGATTTTTTTGTCTTTAAGATTTGCAAGTTTCCGTATTATGTGGTGGGATGTTGACCTATTTTTATTGATTTTGAAGGGGGTTCTCTGTGCCTCCTGGACTTGAATGCCTATTTCCTTCCCCAAAATAGGGAAGTCCTCCACTATAATTTGCTCTAGTATACCTTCTTCCCACCCCACCCCCCACTTTCCTCTTCTTCTGGGATCCCAATTATTCTAATATAGTTTCAGTTTATTGTATCACTTATCTCTCAATTCTCCCCTCATGATCTAGTAGTTATCTTTTTTCAGCTTCTTTATTATCCATAATTTTGTCTTCTATGTCACTAATTCTGTTTTCTGCCTCACTTATCCTAGTAGTTAGTTGTTCCATTTTTTATTGCCTCTCATTAATAGACTTTTTTATTTTGACTTGGTTAGATTTTAGTTATTTTATTTCTCTAGAAAGGGATTGTCTCGTGTCTTCTATGCTTCTTTCAAGACCAGCTAGAATCTTTGTAGCTGTTATTCTGAACTCTAGTTCTGACATCTTACTTATATCCATACTGATTAAGTCCCTGGCAGTCAGTACTGCCTCTTGTTCTCTTTTTTTGAGGTGAGTTTTTCCATCTTGTTTTTCTGTCCAGAGAAGAATAGATGAACAAGAGAACAAAATACTAAAATGGCAACAACAACCCCAGAGAAATAGACACTAAACAAATCAGAAGAGAGCTGAAACCAAAAAAGATAAAATAATAATTTTTTTTTTAAAAAGAGAATATAATCAGACAAGTGAACAGGACAGAGCAATACACTATATCCTGAGTGTATTTTGGTCTGCTTGTTAGGAGAAACTGCATCCCAAAATTGTAAAGAAAGAAAAACATACATATACAAAAAGAAAATGAAATCAACAAAAGTACAGGATGTAACTCTAAAAATGAAAATTTTAAAAGATGTTTTAAAAAGAGTTGATAAAGTAGGAAATTAGTGGAAAAAGGAAAGAGAAAAAAAAATAAAATCGAAATAGTAAAGAATCATGGGGGAAAATACCATGAATTCTATATACTGTTTTCTCCTACCACTGGAGTTTTGCAGTTCTCTTTGTTCAGTAAACTTGGTCTTGGCCCCTTCTGGGGGAGGGCCCTGTTGTGCTGATTCTCAGGTCTCTTTTCCCTGGGTGGTATTATACCACCCTTGTCAGTGGCCAGGCTAAGTAAGTGGCTCCAGACTTCTCAAAATGGCTTTTGTTCCCTGAAGGCTTTCTGTGCTGGCTTTAGAGAATAAGAATGAAAATGGCAACTTCCCAATCTCCAGTGCCAGAACCCAAAGCTCAGGGTCCCATTCTGCAGTGCACTTTCAGGGAAAGCAGTCACTCACTCCTGTCTCCCTGGTCTCCACCCACACTCCGTGCTCACCCAACCTGTGACTGAGTGTTTCAACCTCAGGTGTGTGACCCCTTTTCAAGTCTGCAAACCCTACAGACTCCTGCGATACGTACTTGCACCACTCCTCCCCAGGGGAGGAAAGGGGTTCTCACCACAGTTCTGCTGCTTGCTGAGCCCCTGCTCAGAGAGCAGTCACCAGACTATGCTGCTGTTTGCAGTATATGGCAGCACCGAGCTCATAGCCCACTCCTAGGCTTGCTAACTACAGCCGGCTTCCCTGCTCCGATGCCTGGGAGCTCTGCCCCACTGGTCACCCGATTTTCCTTTGACTCCGGGGATCCTGAAACCACACTCTCCCTCATTGGATTTTTCCCTGCTTTCAAGCAGGGACGTCCTTCACCATAGTAGACTTCTTAAAGGTCTGATTTTGTGCTCGCCTGTTATGTCACTTTCCAGTAACTCCATAGGCTTCCCCTCCCCCAGTTTATCTTCCAAAATATCCCCTCAGATTTGCTTCTCAGCACCTCCTATCTTGCAGAAAGTGGTCGCTTTTCTATTTGTAGAATTGCAGCAATTCTTTTCTTAGATCTCCGGTTGAGTTCACAGGTGTTTGGAGTGATTTGATAGATAACTAGCTGAATCCCTGGGACCAGAGGAAACTAAGATCTCCTACTTCTCCGCCATCTTGGACTATTCTCCCATTTTGTTTGCTTTTTAAATTTTTTTCATATGAGTAGCATTTGAATTTATAAAGATGAGCATGATTTTTTTTTATCATTGGCCAAAACACATGTAAAATTTTCCATCTTAATTATTTTTAAGTGTACAGTACAACAGAGTTAACTATGTGTGCATTCTTATGCAACAGATCAGTTTCATCTCACAAAACGAAAACTCTATACCCACTGAACGTTTCCCCTCTTCCTCTTCCCCAGCCCCTGCCAACCGCTGTCCTGCTTTCTAAGATGTCCTTCTAACTTTTAGTCCATCCAAGTCCTCAGCCTTTTACTTTCTGGTTCAGCTTTTGTGCTTATAAAACAAATGTTTATTGTCATAAATAGTAAATACCCACTTGCCAGCGCTCAGTCAGGGAACATTGCTACTAGCACCCCCAGAGGCTTTTCATGTACCCCTTTCTAGTGACAACTCGCTCCCTTTCTCTTACGTCACCACTGTCCTCACTTTTATGGTATCCATTCCCTTCCTTGGTTGACCCTCTAAGTTTGTTTCTCTAAAACAAGTCAATGTTGTTTTGCCTGATTCCAAACTTTACATAACAGTATCATAGTGTGTATATTCTAATTTGGTTCTGTCACTCAGTATTATTTGTAATGTTAGTCCATGTTATCACCTGTGACTGAAGTTTGTTTGCATTGCTAGGTACTGTTCCTTTGTGTGAACATACCACAATATATTTATGCATTCTCTTATCAACAGAGATTTTTGAGACATTTATGACCATTTTTGTACACATATTTTCTTCACACACATCTACACACATCTCCTACTCCACTTTTTTTCCAGATATATGCCTACATAAACTGCATGTAGGACCGTGAAATATAGTAAAGAAATCATTAACTTTAGTAGATAATGCCAGACTGTTTTCCAAAGTGATTGAAATGATTTGAACTAACAGTCAAAATTGAGAGAGTCTAGTAACACATTCTCACCATCATTTGCTGTTGTCCTATTTTTGTTTTTTTGTCATTTAGTGAGTGTTTAGTAGTATATTGCTGTGGTATTATTTTTTATGTTGTTGATCACAAGTAAGGTTCCACACCTTTTCATGTATGTACTGGCCATTTGGATTTCTTCCTTTGTAAAGTGTCCATGGAGGTGTTTTGCTCATTTTTTTTTTACTGGATCATTTGCCATTTGCCATTTTATTTGTTTTTGAGAGTTCCTTATATATCTGGACATAGGCTCTTTGATAGTTTTATATGTTATAAATATCTTCTCCTTTCTGGCTTATCTTTCCTTCTCTTCATATTGTCTCCTAATGAATGTATAATCTTAATTTTGACGTTGTCAAATTAGCCTAGTACTTTTCAGTGTTGTTTGAAGATGATGTAAGTGACCTTTAAAAATCCAATTTGTTTCCTTAACTGAAAAAAATCAATATTTAAATGTGCTTATTGTAAGCTTGAATTCTTTACAGCTAAGAACTTGGCAGACCTTCTCTTCAAAGAGAATGTCAATGACAGTAATGGCCACAATGTTCAACATTGGAGGAACACTTTCATCATTTTCACATTTAGGTTCCCCATATAACCTAGAATTTTTAAATCATTATAATTCTGTTTGGCTCTCCTTCAACAAATAGATCCTACAGCATATACGATCATCTTATTTTCCATAACTCCCAACCGAGTACCATCCTGTGCCACCTTATGGTGCTGTTATATGTGCATATGGGGTCCATATGGGCATATGTCCCATCTTTCCAACTGGGCTGAAACTCCTTGACATCAGAGGATTTGTAAATGCATCTTTATATCTCCTGTGATGCTCTGCATTAAGTAAGCAACTAGAAAGTGATAATAATATGCAGGGCCCCTGAATATTTATTCCTTCAAAAGAAAAGAAAAATGAGTTTTAACAGACATGAGATCCTCGGATTTTCTTTTAAGGATTACACAGCTTGTTGCAGTGCTAATATAGGGTTGATGGTTGTTGATTATCCTTGCCATGTTTCAACCACTCAGTATAATCACCTTCACTTTCCAGACCTTTGAATGAACAGCTGATTTGTCTTCCACATCCTTGTCTAGTCTACGGTATGGCCCCTGGTGGAGATACTGATTGGAGCCAAGGGCGAGCACAGATAATTCAGAGCATGGATAATCTACTTTCTTCTTAAATGTCACAAAATCCGAAATATGTTTATGTGCATTTGCTTCTCAGGTAGAAATGAGTCCTCTGGAAAATGCAATTGAAGTGTTGGAAAATAAGAATCAGCAGCTGAAGACTCTGATTGGCCAGTGTCAGACAAGACAGATGCAGAATATTAATCCCTTGACCATGTGCCTGAATGGAGTTATAGATGCTGCGGTTAATGGTGGAGTTTCCAGGTATCAAGAGGTAAGGATTAGGTATTGTTGTTTATAAAAGTTTTTAAATTGATTTCTTAGGGCCTCAGAAGTCTTTTTTCAAAATAAATACATAAATCCCCATGCTAATATAGGGTTACAATTGACACAGAGTTCTTGGTTAAATAGAGGAAACAGATAGTCATTTGCGATGCACACTTAGTTAACACCATTTTCCGATATGTGGTATTTTGAGGATAAAGTGTGAGTGTGTGTGTGTGCGCGCGTGCGTGCGCGTGTGTTCTTGGATAAATAAAGTGGTCAGGTTATCAAAATTACTTAATAAATGTCAACTTAAACCATTTCCCTGACCAAGGAGGTTCATGGGCATAGACATGTCTGATCTTATTTAGAAGATACTTTAAACGGACTTTTCATCTGCCCTTGTGGTTTTAAACAGAAAGCCACAGCAGCCTGAAAGGTGAGAGGCCACCATTATTGTCACACTGAATCTTAAAGCACTTTATTTTAGGATATAATGCTTATTGATTTGGATTTGCTGTTTGCTTGCTTTACCAAAGATACTTATTTACAGAATTGCTGCTCTCCCTTAATCCTTTCCTTGTATTCCCTTTCTGACCAGGTGCCCACAGTAGGAGTCGTTCCTCCTGCCCTACAAATGTGGTTGACAGTGGTGTTTCTTCCAAGATGCCAGGCCTTTAGAAGCAGCTGTGTCTTTCACTTTTTAACTTTCCTGAAGTAAACTGACTCTCCATTCTCTTTCTAGGCATTTTTTGTCAAAGAATATATCTTAAGTCACCCTGAAGATGGAGAGAAAATTGCACGGTTAAGAGAGCTGATGCTTGAGCAGGTAAGTTGGGGACAGAAGCCGGTCACCTGCTCTTTCCTGCCTAGATATGCATGGTTACCCAGAGACCCATCTCCCTGGTTTTCTACATCAGTGTTCTAATAGAAGCGGTCAGCCAAAGGTTATAGATTCATCTGTAATGTATTCCAACTTGCTCATTTTTACTTCTACTCTCCAGTTCGATGCAAAAATAAATTTAACAGTGAGTAAATTATGGCAGCCCCTAATGACAGACAATTTCATGTAGTCTCTTGGAATACTGTTTGAACATTCTCTCCCTAAAGGCTTGCTGTAGGCTTGATGCCAACTTTTCACTCAAAATTTTGGGCTCACGTAAGTTCAGGCCAACTTAAAAAAATGAATAGGTAAAAGAATGAGGCAAGGAATGAAATTCTTACTTAAGTGTTCCAGTGAAGGGGCAATCAATAGACTTTGCTTTAAAACAAAGACTAGGCCTATAGATGATAGGATATGGACAAAATGAGATAACAAACGCATCATTTTCTATTCCAAAAAAGCATAGTTTATTTTTATTTATATAATTCCAGCAACCACAAAGAACTAGAGTAATCTCTTGCCTGCTTTGTTCCTGCAGCTAGCTACTGGCCTGAAAATGGTTTGAAAACCTGAGGTAGGAGACATGATAGTTAAGAGGCTGAGTTAAATAGGAAATAAGTACATTTAACACTCATAAACAGTGGAATACATATGAAAAAATGTGACCAAAGCATCTCCTTCTACTTGATAATACCAAATTAATCAACAAATAAGGCATGACCTTTTGGGTAAGAAAATGATGAGGTTGGATCTGATTTTCATCATTTTATGCTCTGCAGGCTTAATCCACAGAACTTAATACTGGGGAGACAGAAGTGGCCATGGACAGTTACCATGGCTGGAAGAGGGTCAGTTATGCAGCTTCTGGAAAAGAGAAAGGAGTTACTTTAAGGTGACCAGCAAGGAAATCGGGAATAAGTTAAGTTCTCGATGTGGCCCTGGGGCTCATGTAGATACTAGAAGTGAGCAAGTTAGTTTATCCAGTTCTTAGGATTATGGAATGACTGTGGCCTTTGTTGATATTCAAAAATCAGTATTTAACCGGAGCACAGTCTCTTGCGAGTGGCTTGCCTCACTGCAGATTCTTACTTGGTGTTCAGTCTGACTGAATTCTTTCCCCAGCATTAAAATTAAAAGGCCCAAGAAGACTCTCAAGAAAAATAAATTGGGAACTTTTGTTTCCTCCACATCCTGTCTGATGTTCATAGGGCTTTGTGGAAAGAGCCTTGATATAGGAGACTTTAGATCTCTGTCATAGGATAAGCGGTACAAGTGACTGCCATGTGACTTTGGGCGATCACACCATCTCTTTGAGACCATAGCAGTGGGGGATTAGGCTAGCCGAGGCCACCATCCTCGGCTGGACCTCTGTGAGGTGATTCAGATAAACTACCTGGGGGCCTCAGAGATGCTGTGCCCCACTGGCTCTTCCAGAAAGGACTTGTTGAGCCACCTGCTGGGAGTGGTGGCCATCGACAGACACCGTTGGTGCTCCGGTCCTTCAGCCATTGCCTCAGCTGCCGAATGCCGCCTGCCCCAACATCACCACCTTCCTGGCTGTCCCGCATCCAGTGACTGAGGAAGAGACAGACAGCCCGGCCATCTGGGCCTAACACAGCACAACTCTGACAGCCTGGTTGAGTCCCATAGATCCCCTGGTGTGGGCAGAGGCTAACATAACTGCTGTGTTCTCAGATGCTTTTTTAGTCAGTCCTGCTTCTGTGCCTCCCTCACACGGTGATGCCAGGTGACTCCTCAGTAAACATCCTCATCTCCATGCCAGAGTCTACTCCTGGGAGAACCCAGCCTTCAACGTGATTTGGACAAAACAGAATTTGCCTTATAGCGAGTGTTTAAAAACTGGATTCCTACCCTTGAGGTCAACTCTTCCATGCCCTTTTCCCTTCATCAGACCTTTCCTTTACCCCTCAGACATCCACTCCACCCTCACTACTCCCTTTAAAGCTGTCCTTGAGGTTTGAGGTATTTTTATCTTTATGCAGATATGCTGGCAGTGGATGGGGGCTGCCACAGTCCCGTCCTCCTACAGAAGGATGCTTTAACCCACCAGGTTCAGTCCTGTTTGACCTGAGCTTTCAATCTTAAATCTTCACAAGATAAGATAAAACCCAGTGTGATGATGGTGTGATTTGCTTTCCTCACATTCCATGAAATTTGTTTTTCTGACCACTTTAGTACTGGGGTATTTTTTTTACACTCGATCTTAGCCAAAAGGCCGAGAAGCGATGGGGGTATTTTTTTTAATGTAAAAGGCAGCTGATACTCAGAGGAATTAAGCAGTATTCATAGTTGAAGAACAAAAGAAACTTGAATGTTTGTGTTTATCTCTTTTGGGACTTCACCACTGGGAAGAACCCCCCCCCTTTTTTTAAGTAGGAGCTGCTCCTTATTGCATTATAAGTGAACCAGAATAATCGTTCTTTAACAAAAACAAAAAGCATAGCAACTATATAGAACTTCTGTTCCCATTTTACCTGCATGTCTTCCTCAACAAATTTTGGAAATCTTGAGCGGGGGGCGGAAGGGGGGGACGGATAGGCCCAGCAGAACCTGATGGAAGACAAAGAGTATCGTGGAAAAGGGAGTGTCATCCAGAGAAGAGATCCCTTGGGGAGCAACTCCTTCTCAGTCTTGTGCAATGTAGACGGGGGGCCAAGCGACATGTAAGTGCTTACAAGGGTTGTTACTCCAGATCTAAAATATACGGCAAAGAAACTTTGGGTAGCAGGAAAATCAGAAAGACTTCCGTTTGAATCCCCATTTATCTCTTAGTACATGCGGGATTGTTCTGATCCTCACCTGTAAATGAAGGATTGCTCCTCTGTGGGGTGGAGAGGACTAGCTATCGCATATGCAGAGTGCATGGTACAGTGCTGACCCCTAGCAGGCACTTGGTGGAGTCATTCATTGATGTGGGTTTTTTCCTTGTCTCGTTCTCAAGGCACAGATCTTGGAATTTGGTTTGGCCGTGCACGAGAAGTTTGTACCTCAAGATATGAGACCCCTGCACAAAAAGCTGGTCGACCAGTTCTTTGTGATGAAGTCAAGTTTAGGGATCCAGGTATGTACCCAAAGTGTCCACAGGGGGCAGTCTGACCACTGCCGGTTTGCTCTTTGTTAGAGGGACGATGAAGTATCTAATAGTGACATCTTTTGGTTTTTCTACCAAACTGCACCATCTTACCATGGAGTCCTCCAGTGTTAAAATTTTGCATCATTTTCTATTTGCCCTGTTTAACTTTTATGAGAACAAAAAAGCGAGCAAGCTTAATAATACCAAAACTTAACCTTTTTAAACTTACATAAAGATTTCATAACAATATGCTAAAATACCTCACGAGTTATTTTGCCCCTACAATTGCTCATCTAAAATATTTACTTCACTCCCTCTCTAGGAGTTCTCTGCGTGTATACAAGCCAGTCCAGTCCATTTTCCTAATGGAAGCCCCCGCGTGTGTAGAAACTCAGCCCCTGCTTCCATGAGCCCAGATGGTACCAGGGTAATTCCTAGACGCAGGTAAGTCATATTCGAAATTATCTTACAATTTGGCATCCCCACAAGATAATCTGGAATGATTCTCTCATTCTTTATGGCACAATTTGTCAAATACGCTATTTCTTAATGAAATAATTAACCCGCGAGGCAGCTGCAGACATCTGTCACTGGTAAAACAGCAACAGCATGAGAAATAAGTAAACTCAAACATTTGATTATATTGAGGCAAACAGGAGACAACAAAATGGGATGTATATTTTTTTCCCTTTGGTTTTATACCACACCAGCATGCGATAAAGTACAATTCAGAGACTGAGTTAATGACCATTTTTTTTCCCCCAAAACAGCCCATTAAGTTACCCAGCTGTCAACCGATATTCTTCCTCCTCACTGTCCTCACAAGCTTCTGCTGAAGTAAGCAATATTACAGGGCAATCAGAAAGCTCTGATGAAGTCTTTAACATGCAGGTACTTGATTGGCTTTTTAATCGTCTGGTCGTGTGTATTCCTTTTCTGTCTCAATCATGAGAGTTTCTGTTCAGTCTGCTGGGCTCATGAACAGATCTGCGAGCAAGATCGTTGAGTTAAGGACAAAGCCTTAAACACTCTTACTGCTTTGTTGGTCTCTGGACCCTCCAAAGAGGTTTCTCCCAAAACAGCCCTCTCCACTCTCAGAAGACGTGAGCAAGAACGGGAAAGCCCAGGCCCACTGTGCGGGGTTGGCTTTGAAACCTGCCTCTGGTTTGCGTCTTCAGTTTGGGACCCTGGGAGCCTGTCACCACACACTAGCTGCCTCTTAGCCTTGCTAAGTGGCCTTTTTGCTTCATAGTACATGGTTGAGAGGGCCATTATAAAATTCCTCTACTTCTGTTCCTGTCAGAAAATTTTCATAATAAAAAGATTTTTACTGAAGAAACAAAATAGTTTTTAAGGACATTAGTTAGGGTAACTCCTGCCACACAAAATTCTATTCAGACCCTACTAATCATATTTACACTGATTAGTAAGAAGAAGCTAAAATCCCCTCACTGCTGTCTTTAGAAAAGGGGCACAGCACCTACTGCCAAATTTATGCCTTGAGCACATTTTTGAAGAAAACAAGGTGTCTTCTGCTCTTTAGAAGCATTCCCCTATCTCTGTGGCCTCGGCTGGGAGTCCTTCCACATGTCCCTTAGTCGGCAAGGACACTGCTACCTGCTCCTCGGTCCCACTGTGTCCCGGAAACTAACGTGACTGTGTTCCTTTGGCCGGAGTCAAAATCTCAGATTTTTTTTTTTTTTCCGGAGTATTTTGTTTTTAAATCTCAAATTCGTGATTAATTCAGACAGGCTTCCTTATCAGTCTGAGATTTTTCTCTAGTTCTAAATGGCCCTTTGCTTTTCGTTTTCGTTTCGTTTTGTTCTGGTTTGTTTTTTGGCTCCTTTGAAAGGAAAGGGCAAGGACTTCGATTTCAATGTGTCCTTGTTGTGTGGCGTCTCTAAGCCGTGGGCGATAACAGCTCCTGTGTATTTGCAGCCAAGTCCATCTACCTCAAGCTTGAGTTCCACTCACTCTGCTTCACCTAATGTGACAAGTTCTGCCCCATCGAGCGCCAGAGGTCAGTGGCAGGGTGTGGGGTTGACTGAGGGCGCAGCGTGCGAGCTGTAGCCCTCAGGTTCCTGAAGGATGGCCAGTGGCCATGGCACACAAGCCCGGTCCTCCGGGCGGGTCCAGCACCTCACCCTGACGATCCTTCCTTTCCTTCTCTTCCCAGCTTCCCCCTTGTTGTCTGACAAACACAAACATTCCCGAGAAAACTCTTGCCTGTCCCCGAGAGAGAGACCGTGCAGTGCCATCTACCCAACACCTGTGGAACCTTCTCAGGTAGTCCTTGGGGGACGGAGATCCTAGAAAACAAGCCGATGTCTGGAATTGCTGACATATCTCTGCAGAAAAGCCCTGTACCTGCCAGAGGCAACCAGATGGGCTTTGTTAGACAACAAGTCGGTCTGAGTGAAGACTGCACCTCTGTTCCATGCCTGTTGTTCACAGTTTCTGTTGGAGCCGTATTTCTGATACAGATACATGGGTTGTTGCCTGAGCAGTCGAGCGGAGCGGGAAACGGGAAATGATTCTTCCCTCCTTGACCTGGCTCTCTAGTTCATTGCTGCTATTGAAACAGGACAAGGGGTAATTAGGTGAATGAGCTGGAGTGTCTGTGTGTGTGTGCGCGTGTGTGCACCAGGAATTTCAAGCGACTTTCTCCATTAGCCAGAGACCCTTGAGAAACATGATCCGTCCAGCAGCCTTTCTTTTGGCCGCTACCTAGTTTGAGAGAGCTTCCCTTGATTCCTTTCTGAGGTACCCAGGAGCACAAGGACAATTTCTGTTCACCTTTGCCATTCTTTAATGTGTTGAGAGAAAAGCAGTTGGGTGCCCAGGCTTTCCCTGTATCCCAAGGAGTAAAGGCCCATGGTCCTCAGCTCCTTCCAGGACTTGATTTTGAAGTGATCCTGATGTAGGAAAGATGTTAGGGTTCGAAGCCGATGGCCAAGAAGGAACTTTTGAGACATCTTTGGTGCAAAAAGGTGATTTTATTAAAGAACAGGGATAGGACACATGGGTAGAAAGAGCTGCCCCCCAGGGTCATGAGGAGTGGCCCATTATAGACTTTCAAGTTGGGAGGGGCTTAGGGATAGCGTAAGTCTGTAAGGATTTTGGAAGCAAGGTTTTCAGGACCTTGAGGGGACTAGCTATTGTTGGGAAAAGGTCATTTATTACATCTAATAAAACCTGAGTCATGAGAGGTTCAGATGTATATCGGTGGGCGATATGCTTGTGGGATGACTGCCAACATGTATCTGTGGGGGAGGAGTTAAAGATAAAGGAAGTTTCCAAAAGAATTGATTTACGTTAAAGTAGACTTACAGGATCCTGGAGGCCAGGGGTGGGGGGAGGGATTAGGCTAGGATTGCCTTTTGTCCTCAGGAAAGTGTCAACATCTAGGCAGTTGAGTCGCTAGAGAAATGTTCCTCTGCCTATTTCAAGGATGTGTCAATGGGCTGTGGGCAGTAAGGAAATTTAATAATTTTTCTTCTGCCTTTGTTTCCCACATCCATCCCTCTTAGTCCAGGTGAGGGCAGGGCCAAAGGCTCGGCTCTCTGGGCACTTCAGGGGCTGTGAAGGGTGGTTTCCCACGTGGAGATTCTTGGGTAGCCCTGCATTTTACCGATGATCTGGGAATAATTTAGGAGCGGAGAACAGTACTCATTTATGTTCCGGCTAATTTTTCTGTTTTTCTACACCACCCTGGCAGAAGCCTGTAGATGCATCTGGAAATGGATGAGAGCGAGTGGGATGTGGCTTGATTGGTTTATCTTTGCTGATTGTGTAATCTTCCTGAAAGCCCCAGGATGCCTGCTCTGCACAACACTGCTGTCTCGCAGAAATTCTCTGAGTGCGTTTGGCTGAACCACCTCACCAGTTTTCCTTCCCTTTGTCACTTGCTGTTGCAAGGGAATTTCACACTTTGTTCCATCTGCTCCAGGAGCGCGCTGTGTTGCCAGCATGGGGGACTCTGAAAGCCTTCCTTGATTAGCCTCCGACTTTTCCACTTTTGGTAAAATGTGAAGCAGTGTGTCATTGCCAAAACCCCAATAATACACATTGCTATGGTGCATCTACTTTTAAGATCCTGCCTTTTTTCCTTTAATGTATTAGGTGGAACATGTAAAACTGGCATCTTCGTGGGTTAAAAGCCACAGAATATTGTCCATTTCGTGTTTTTAACCTAGGACCAAACACATGTCCATTCACTAGAGAATTTTTGAGCTAACATCTCCTAATTCTTATGTTTCATACTGCCAGTCTAGCGTTATTTATAAAGAGCACCACAACTTAACCGCTGCTTACTGTTTTTTCCTCCGTTGTATTATGAAAACTTATTTACCACTTACATTTAAAATCGAATACAAACTTCTTACACTTAAAACTCTTCTCCCCTTTTTTCCTTAAATATAATTGAATTCTTGGTTCCCAGGCTCATCATGTACCATATAAAAATTATTTTGAACCAAAAGTTTCAGTTATGAGACCATCATCTCATTTTCTGGAAGGTCTCCCATCACAGCATAGTGCGCCATAAAAACAGACTCTTGTACTTTTGCAGAGGCTGCTGTTTAATCATATTGGAGAAGGGGCCTTGCCACGCAGTGACCCGAATCTTTCTGCACCTGAGAAAGGTGGGTATAAAGCCAGCCCCTCCATTGGCCCCCGGCAGGTGTAAGGCTTTGTTTTGTCCTCATTTTCTCCAGTCTATTGTGTGTCTTTGTGGAAGGCAGATCTCTGGATCTTTAGTGATCGGGACTAATTTGCCCTTCAGGGGGTTCATGAAAGACAGTCTTTCCTGATGCATCCTTTCATACCTGTTTTCTTGTAGAATTGAACAGCAGAATCTGAGCAAGTTAGGAAGCCCTCAGTTAAATGGCTTTTGGGGTCCCGTCACCAAGGCAATGCCTATGCTCCCTGAAACAAAGCTGCCGAGGAGGCGACTTGTTCGGCACAGTGAAAATAGCACCTTCCCAGATGGACTCCCTGGTCCCACCCTTTGTTTCCCTTACAGAGCTCGCTCTGCCAGTTCATCCGTTGTTTGTGGGGACTCCTATACCACTTAGGAATTGCAATCCAGTGCATAATGGAGTGTGCCCTGCCTCAAGGTCACACAAAAAAATGAGAAACCCATGCATAGCCGTTAATAGCTAATTAGCATCGGTCTGTGCAACAGGACAGGAGATGAAGAGCAGATTCAGTGTGACTCCCTCCACCGTGCGGGTGGGGGCCGGCAGCAAGTCACCCATTTGCCTCGCACGGGGTCAAGCCTCAAAACTTGGAGGGGTCCTGTAAGCCCAGGACTCGAGCCGCTACTGAAATGTTCCCGTAAAGTGTACTTTAATTGTCCTCATTAAGAGCTAAACTGTATTGTCCTTGGACGACACGGACAGATTAACATTAAAACTTTCCTTGGGAGATTGAAACTAGTGAGATGGTAGCTGCAATGATTTTAAAACACAAATTTTGCTTTAATGTTACATGTCAAATGTTAATCTTTGCCTGGAGAGCTTAGCGTTTTTCTCAGCCCTTCTACCAAGGAAAACCACAAAGCCAATTTAAAATGAACTGAGAAAAAATTAATTTTTAAGAGTGGTGATTCCATCCCCTGAAATTAATGTGGTTATTTCAAGTAAAATGTTGAAATCCCAGCTGTGTCCATCAGAGGGCAGTGTCTGCACAGGGAGCAGACCACGAGCAGTCCTAAGACTTGCTTTTGGAAACCTGATTTCCTAGCAGCTATTTATAATCTTGTGTGTCTTGCCCTTGCTTCTAACAGGAGTTGTGGCATATTTCTGCACCTTACTGAAGCATGGAACAGACAAATTTAAAAAAAGGGAATGATACGGTCCGTATTCCAAATTACTTTTTTTTAGGACATACTTCAGTCTAATCCGTTGATTTCATGAACAAGGGTCCTTTTGCCAAAGATTGGGTCAACGGGATGGTGTGGTTCATCCTGCCAGGTAGTTGAAATATTAGCCTATTACTGTCTTCCCCCTTTTTGGGTGCCACTTGTCCAGAAGTTTCCACTAAAAACTGACTTATAAAATACTTCAGCAACTGTGTCCTCCCATCTGTTATCTATTATCTAAATGCATTTGTAATTCTCAGCAAGATTCCAGTGTTCTCCTGTGGAGATGTGTAGTTCTGTCTGACTGCTTGAGGGGAAATAAACAGACATGCTAGCACCCAATTAAATGTCAGCCACAACTGTGAGGTAGAAAATTAAAGGTTTAGTATTTAGGAGGTTTTTTTGTTTTTTTTTTTTTGTTTTTGTTGTTTAATCCAGTTGATCTTTTCATTCTGGATAATTTTTACTTTCTTCTAAGATCTCAAGTGTTCGAAGGGCAAAGTGTACCATGTGTTTTTAGCTGTGTTATTCCCTTCCAGCTGTGAATCCCACCCCTAGCAGCTGGAGCCTGGACAGTGGGAAAGAAGCCAAGAACATGTCGGATAGTGGGAAAATTATCTCTCCCCCTGTCCCTCCAAGACCCACACAAACTGGTGGGTATTTGAAACATTTGAACAGTCACTTTTATAAAGTAACTTTTATGACTACTCCAGCTTGTCGTGAATTCCTCAGAAAAAGGTAGGCATTTGCTGTCTGAGGGAAAAACCTGAGTAGTTTAATTCATTCACAGTGTCTTCCTTCTTTCCTGAATTTCTTACTACATTAAGTCAGACTGTACTCTGTTCCTTATGAACTCCACAGACAGATGTTCTCCTGCTAGGCACCATCCTTAAAATTTGGGGAGGTACCCTAAGCTTTGCCAAGCCCTTAGTATTTTCTCTGTCCTTTGCTTGAACAAACTCATTCGTAACCTCTGCTAACTCAGCCACTTCACTCTTACTCGGGACTGATGCCAGAGTTTCACGTGGCCCCGAAATAGGAACTAATTTGTACCTTTGATAGGCTTGTGGGGAACAACTAACCTCGTGTCCATTGCTATTCCTTGTGTAGAGAGGTCTGTATCCAGGAGTGAGCGAAATTCCTCAGGGTGCCTGGGTGGCTCAGTCAGTTAAGTGTTCCACTATTGACTTCAGCTCAGGTCGTGATCTCAGGGTCGTGGGATCGAACCCCACATCATGTTACATAGGACTCTGCACTCAGTGATTGCCTGAGATTGTTTCCCTACCGCTATGCCCCTTCCCCACACTCGCCTTCTCACTTTCATGTGCACACTTTTTTTTTCTTTTCTTTTCTTTTTTTTTTTTTTGACAGAGAGACACAGCGAGAGCAGGACACAAGCAAGGGGAGTGGGAGAGAGAGAAGTAGGCTTCCTGCTGAGCAGGGAGTCTGATGTGGGGCTCCATCCCATGAACCTGAGATCATGACCTGAGCCAAAAGCAGATGCTTAATGACTGAGCCACCCAGGTGCCCCTAAATAAATAAAACTTTTTAAAAATGTGAGATTTCTCAAGGGGTTGATTCAGGGTACTGCAGCTCTTCAGGTGATGGTTTAAGAAGCAGATTCTTAGGCTCAACTTAGAAGATCTGAGATCTGAATCAGATCAGAAAATCTGAATCAGAAGATCACCATTTCCAGAGTAAAGCCCTGGAATTAGTATTTTACCAAGCCCTTCTAGATTTTGAGAACCACTGAAAATTCTTAAGAAACTTTATGAGTTTATAGCAATAATAGACCCCCTTTCCAACTGAATAAGCCATTTGCTTGGTAACCTTGATATGGAACAGTCTTTAAGACCTCCTCTGCTGAATCTGCCTATCTTGGTGACGGGGAGAGCCTTTTCAACATCTGCACACATCTAGAGTAGTTCTGGAGTTTACAAATACAACTGGCCTAAAAGCAAGAGCAAATATGACATTTTCTTCCCAGATTTTTCGGAGCTGCTCATTCAGGTTCCATTTGCTGTATTTTAGCATCTCATCTTTGTTTTCTTTTTTTACTTTGTTTTTGTTGTTTTTTTTTTTTTTTAACAAACTGTGTGCTACCCAGTTTGTTCTATACTTGTCAAAGCTAAAAGTCACCAACAGGTTTTGAAAAGCATGTGAGATTTTTCAACAGAACAAGAAATAACTAGGCTTCATCGATAACTCACATCCGAATACCACTGTGGCCCGAGACGGTTAAGACTCATCAGCCAAGTAATTGGTATCTTATTCATGCTGTACATATATTCAAGGAGTCTCCAGTTTAAACTGGTTGTATCACTCATGTCAGAAACTTGAAAAGCATTTTTCAGAGTAACAACAGTATTGATGGTAGGTAAGAGCCTAGGCCCAGTCAAACTTGGAGGCAAGGATACCGATGGCACTCTTTTAGGTCTCTGGGGGAGAAGACCTTTCTAGAAAAGCTCTGTGGACAGACTATGGCTGCAAGGGCTGCTCTGGAACCACGTGGTGTGGTCACTGAATGCCCGGGTCAGGAGGAAGAGGAGCCTATGGTGTGGTAAACCTGGACCACACACAGCGGTAGCAGTAACACAGCTCCCAGTCAGCACTCTGTTTCTCCACTCACACAGGATTTTCTTCTGTCAGCCCCCACAGCAACCCACAGGCTAAAAAACCTGTGTTTGAGAGTAGCAGGTGCTGCACACCCCCACGTGGTCACAAAGGGCCACTCCCCCTCGTGCACGAGCACGAGCACACAGGTGACCTCACCTCTCCCAGTTTTTCCTGAAAGGGCTGCCCTCCCTTCTGCACTGATTGCTCCCCTGGTCTGTCCTCGCGTCATCATCTGTGGTCACTGTTGCGGGATCTGTAACTGTCTGTCTTTATTTCCTTCAGCCTCTTTCTAGTTTTCTTAAGAGTTGTAAACCTCACTTTGGCAGCTGGGAGAAGGGCAGCTGATCACAGAGCAGCAAACCCTGAGCTCAGTGAAACCTCTGTAGTGGAATTGGGAAATCTGGCTTACCCTCCTCGTGTTGGCTGTGTCACGGCAGCTTTCTGTGTGCGTGGCTGTGTTCCAAGGGGCTGGACCTGACCTCCGAGCACACAGAGCAGGGCAATCATGGGCTGCATCCCAGCTATAGGGCTAGGAAACCCAGGGGGAGAAATAGAGAGACAGCACTTCTTTGCTGTAATGATGACATCTATAGAGCACCACCCCCACCCCACCCCGGGACAAAGGGAAGACCTGAGTACAAGCATGAAGGGGAGAAATGGAAAACTTCTCACTTCTTGTTTGGATGTGGCCAAGGGTTTTCTGTTTGGGGAGTACTGGACGTGAGGGCGGGGGGCTGGTGTCAGTTTATTCTCATGGACTCCTTGTCACCTGCTTAGGTGGCATGAGTGTCCCCATTGCTGCTCAAAGTCAGCAGCTATTTTCCAAAGCCTTCTCCCTGGCACATCATACCTGAAAGCACTTTTGAAACAGATCAGGCAGTGGAAGAGCATCTGGGCTTCTGGAAAATGGGACATTGGACCAGTTCGAGCTCCTGTCACTTCTGTATAGCATCATGTATGCGCTGGTGACTTTTCACTAATTCTCCCGTGTCTTGGTGAGGAGTCTAATTCGGACAGGCATCATTTCATTTCTCCCCTATCCCCCCGCCCCTTGCCTAGGAGGTCTTTAGGCACTGGACCATCTATGTGGGTTTGTACACAGAAGGCATGTGCAGCTAGTGAACCTTCTGGTTTTTCTCAATTCAAAGCATTCCTCTCTGTTTACAGCTTCACCAGCAAGACATACAACGTCAGTGTCCCCCTCACCTGCTGGGAGATCTCCGTTGAAGGTACAGACTCATATTTAGACTCAGGCTAGAGACTAGCCCCACATTCCTTCTTTCCTTACGATTCATCTGTGGTTCATCACTGAGCTGCTTTCATAGGTACAGACCAGGCAAAGAACATCTAGAGAAGGGGTGAAGGAAGACTGGTAAGAAAACAGGCTTTCCTTTCAGGGAGCCTCCTCCATCATTGCAGCCCTCTGTGTTCGGGTTATTAGCCTCATTCCCCAAATAGTGGCAATGAAAATGTATGGACTAGAATCTCCGTATACAATGAATTAGGAAAGAAATATGGTCCCACTGAATTTCCTAGGATGTTTTCAGTCTGGCCTTTTGATTTCAGGGACATCAAAAAAAAAAAAAAAGAGGAAAAAAAATTTAAAAACTCAGACATCAAACCCAGTAAATGGTCTTCTGGGCCTTTTTGCTTCTGTCAGCCCCAACCCTTTGACAAAGTCAAACCCAACTTTTTCCCCTTCCATGTTTTATACTAATGTTTTCATTTACATTTGAGATACATACTTGGTCATGAAAAACAAGACAGTAAAAGGAGTAAAAAAATTTCTAGGAAACCAATTGAAAAGCTTTAAAGGTGACACATTTAAATTGATAGGTAAACGGATAGGCTATTTAACATCTCTAAACATACAATAATCCCTCATGAAGGTAAAGAATAATATTTAGTCTCTATCCAAATTGAATCAGACTGGCTGCAGGGATTGTCAATACCCATAGACACCTGGTGTTCAGAGCCACCGCACCAGAGGCAAATATGGGGTTGAAGTGGGTGTTAAAAGAATGATTTTGAATGTGAGTGAGGATTTACATGCTCCGTGTCCTTTTTGTTGAGAAGGTATTTCTCGCTAATGTGAAAGAAAGAGACAAATTAGCTTCTAAAAACACACAGGGGCAGGTCGTGATCCAGTGCATCTGTGTTGCTAAGGATAGTTGCTGAGAGAAACTGAGACTCTGGAAAACAAAAGCCCCAAAATGGAGAAAATTGCAAAGAAGTGTGATTTCATTTGCATTGCCAACGTTTCTGATGTGGAAATTTGCTGGAGAGTGCAAATTATTTGCTAGTTTGGTTTTTTGGGGTTTTGGGGGGGGGTTGGTTTTTTGTGTATGTGGGGTTTTTTTGGGGGGGTGTGTGTCATTCTGTAATGCAGCTGCTAATCATAACATACCCATGACTGCATTAGCTTGGGCAGCCAGAGACTGTCATGTTGCTGTGATGGGAAAGGAAGCAACATGATGTTTCCATATCTTACATTTGGCCTTACTCGCAGGGAGCTCCCACATATTGCTATGCAATTAACATCTGCATTTTCCAACTTGATTTTGTAGAGTAGTAAAACGGCAAGTCTACGAGACTGATTCTGTAAAAAGAACTGAAGGCATGAAAATATTCAAGCAGCTACCAAACGGTCCCGTTTGGCAAGGCGGCTTATGGTTTCTCTCTCTGCAGAGCCGGTGATGTTCTTACTAGCCAGGGGTAGCTCTGCAGCCATATCTACACAAACAGGGTTTGGAGAGAAAACAAATGGCATATTTCTGTTAGGACTCCTGTGTTACATTAGGGGGCACAGTGCTACCAAGTTACAAGCTTTGCTATACCTAGAATGCAGTTTGTTGCCTTAACTTAGTTTTTTCAGCAATTAAATGATGGAGTTAATCCTGTGGTGAAGACTGAGCTAACCTGCCTTATTTAAACTTGCAGTCTGATTTTTGACAGTGAACAGCAGTGAATTTGGATCCCTTAATTGGCAACACTTCATTTTAGGCTCCTGCTAAATGAGTTTGTGTCTCCCAGCATTATTTTGTTTAAAAAGAGAGACCAAGGTAGAGTTCGTCTAGGATAGCGTTTCAGAAATGCTCTCCATAGGATATAGTTTTAGAGGCCATTACACAATAAATGAAAAAGTGGTCTGTGGTCAGCTAAGTTTAGAAAACCCTAGGCTGAGGTGTCCTTTCATTCTTGATTGTAAGACTTTAACATGCTACTATGCTTTGAATGCACTCAAGGAGTACACAATATGCAGCATTTCCCAGTAGGACCCTGCTCTCACAGAGCATCACTTAGGACTCCTTTTCCATAGGACACCAGTTGGGGAATTAGCAAATTCAGATGCCAACAGAGTAGACCGATAAAACATATGTGAACAAAGGAGGCTGGTAGAACACAATGTGAAGACCAAAGTGAACTGAAGAATTCATGCCCCATCTCCAGGGGAAAGCCCCTCCTGTTTCAAAAGATTGTCCCCATTAAGAGAAAGCAAGCCGTTGTTGCTAGAACTTCTATTTTTTTTAACTTAATGCCAAAAATATTGGGGTTTTATGAGAAATCTTCCTATTTTACAAAATCAGTAACCAAGACAGTTTCTTTAAAAACATGCCAGAAGAAACAGGTCCCATTTCAGTCTAGAGCCCGAGAGCTGCCCGAGTACTGCTACTTGAGCTCAGGGGTCAGGAATGGGAGAGAACTGAAGTGCAAGCCTAGGGCGCCTCACCCCTCCGGAGGTCTTTGGTAGGAGGCCCACCCAGGTCAGGCTGCTCGGGCTCCTGTCCTCCAGTTCTGCCCATCCCCGCAGAGCTGGAAGGGGAAAACGGCTCTGGCCTAAGCTTTCTGTTGTTTCTGCAGGTTCCCCATCTTTCAAATGATGGGACTAATTATATACCTCGGAATCTTCTTCCTGATTACTTTTAGCTTCTTTCTGCCCCGAAAAAGAGTAGAAGGGCTAGCAAGGTGAACAGAGGGAATAGCAGGTGAATGCCCGAGGTCCATCTTGCTGCAGAGAGGACAGGGCCTCGGAGCTGAGGCTGGGTGTTTGCATTAGTCCCACAGCAGCGCTGCCAGAAGTAAGCGCCACAGTGTGGGCGGCTCCAACAACAGGGATGGATTTCCTCACAGTTCTGGAGGCTCCAGGATCCAAAAACAAGGTGTTGGGGAGACGTGGTTTCTCCCGCGGCCCCTCTCCTTGGCTTGCAGCTGGGCCACCTTCTCCCTCTGCTTTAACGCGGTCGTTGCACCTTTGGGGCCTCTCTACCCGAATTTCTTCCCGTAAGGACACCAGTCAGATCGGACAAGGGCCTACCCTAAAGGCCTCACCTTTAAGGCACCCCCCTCCGCCCCCACCGCCTTCAAGGCCCTGTCTCCACGTAGAGTCCCGTTAAGAGCACCGGGGGTGAGGGCTGGGGTTCAGGGCGGGAGGCTCGCGGGCAGCCCGGGACAGTGTTGATGACTCTGCCGCCTCTCCCCTCCGGCTTTTCTCTCGCCTTCGAGCAGGGCTCCGTGCAGTCCTTCACCCCCTCTCCGGTGGAGTACCACTCCCCAGGACTCATCTCCAACTCCCCGGTCCTGTCGGGCAGCTACAGCAGTGGGATTTCTTCTCTCAGCCGGTGTAGCACCTCGGAAACCTCAGGCTTCGAAAATCAGGTGAACGAACAGTCGGCGCCGGGGTCGGGGCCGAGCTACAGCGGGCCTGAGGAGCCGGGGCGCAAGGAGAGCAAAACGCCGCCGCCCTACAGCGTGTACGAGCGGACTCTGCGGCGGCCCGTCCCGCTACCTCACAGCCTCTCCATCCCGGTCACCGCCGAGCCGCCCGCGCTGCCCCCCAAGCCGCTGGCGGCGCGGCCCGGCCACCTGGAGAACGGGACCCGGAGGACTGAGCCCGGCCCGCGGCCCCGGCCCCTGCCCCGCAAGGTCTCACAGTTATGAGTCCCTTTGCTGGTCCCCAGCGGCGACGCTGAGTCCTGGCGGTTTACAAGAGAATAGGCAGTAGGACGAGGAGACATTTAGTGTAGGCACTTTAATAACTTACTCAGATTTGTCTTTCAATGAATGGAATTAACACTTGCTTATTAATATGTTGCACAATATTAAAAGTTACTGATCTCAAACGCCAGATGTTACATGAAGTATGGCTGACTTATGTCTCTCATTTGAAAGTGGTAAATAGTGTTAAAGACTTCTTTTGTATCTTTTTAGGTTCACTTTTTTATATAGTTTCATCTTAAAACCCATCCATAGGCTATTGTCGAACAATACGGCACGTGATGATGTTGTATACTTTTTACTGAATACTTGATACTCGGAGAAAGCTTACTAAAGTCATTGCACATCCTAACACAATGATCCTTGCTTTAGAAGACTTCTGTACATAAGGGGAGATTTCTGGCTCTTTCTGGGAACAGGCTGATCAGTGCACACCAACAGAGTTACAAGTTAAAGCAGGCTACTCAGACAATATACTTAAGGGGTTGCAAGGTAGGACTGCAAGTTATTTTGTTCCTGAAACAAAGTAACTCTTTAAGGTTGCTTTTGACATCTGACCACCATCTACTGTCTTAAAACTCTACCTTTGTGAATGGTTGGTAAATCCTTTAGTACCCTGACATCATGGCATCTACTGTATTTCTTTTCAAGGTGCAATTTACTTTCAGAGTTCCAATCGGCTAGATTAAGCAAAAGACCCCGGGAGAAGTGTTTACTTGAATCTTGTGCTTCCGTACTTGATAGTTTCCTCTGCAGCATTTGTCATTGAAGAAGAGCAGATGTTCACGTGTTAAATAGGCACAAATTAATGTGTCCCATTAACAAGAATTCAGGAATCAATACAGGACAGTATTAAATCAATAGCATAAATGAAGAAAAAAAACCTTGGAGAAAATATATTAGCATGATTAAATGGCAAAAGGACTTTCAAAAGGGAAGGGCATTAACTTTCAATCCTGCGCCAAGTAGAATATTCTTCACAACTCTCCAAGCTCCTACCAGAGCTTGTCTTCTTGGCGGATCCTGTTTTTTGAAGAGTGAGAAGGCTGTAGACTCCTCTGGCTTGAGTATTGCTGCACAGCATCTCAGATCTAGGTAGGGATGCTAAAGCCACAGTTGCAGGAGTGTGGAAAAAGCACCTTGTATGTAGTAATGTATTTTGTATCTTTGTTTTTTTCTTTTATTGACTGTTTATAACACTCAATTGACAATAAATATGAACTGTATTTTAAATCATACCATTAAATATTTTCCCTCTTTTGTTGGGAAGCTCATTTTAGTTTAACCATGTTTGTTTTTGTTGATAGCTTACCTGGAAGGCAGTGACCACTTTTTTATATTCTCTTAATGAAACCATTCAGCAGGTATATGCTGTTGAGGCTGGTTATAGAGGTTTTCTATGATAAATGTTCAAGTATTTTTGTACATAACTGGTTAATTTTAATAAGAGATACCATTATGTGTAAAAAAAATACAAATAAAAGCAAACAGTTGTGAATGCAGTATGATTGTTATAATTATGCCAAATACTTTATGTATGAAAAAGAATATTTGTACATATGTGCTTTTAACAATAATTCTGCCATATTGACTTTACAGTTTTGAATGAATGTCAGAAAAATTAATATATGTTAAAATATTTATGTTTAGTGGAAGTATTCATTATTGAGAAAAGGAACATGAATTTTAGCTTTGTATCTTGCAAGTTTTGCAGTCGGGAATTTCTGGACTAGCTTTTGCTTTTGATGATAACACTTTGTGTTTGTAATCACATTCTTAAAAATATATACACACACACATAGGAAGCTCCATATTCCTGTTGCTTTAAAGAAGTAAAGCCTTCCATTTAAATAAGTTGACATGCATAAGGTAACAAAGCTTCTTTGATTTCCTTTTCCTTTGTAATTTAATAGATTGTTGACTAGTGCTTGGGCACTGTGTAAATCAGTGTTATTTGCTCTTGAAGCCATTTTTTAAAAAAGTTTTTTGGCAGCGAACAGTTCAATTTATCATGTGTGTATTCTGAAGCAGCTACATAGCAGAACATTTCAAAAGATTCTGTTAGCTCAGATGTTCATGTTGGTTGCTGCTGAATGGTAAATATTTAATAAAATTACCTGATTAATCTTAATATAACTATCTTTATTCCTGTTGTCAACGTGTCTTTGCCTGCAACAGAAGCTGCGTAAATCTCTTGGTCGGATCGTGGTGACTGACGTTGTTAGACTCTTTGGTTGGTAGATCCTGTTTTGGGGTTGTCTTGCGTTGGCTGACACACAAACAAAGGCTGGCTGACTCCAGACAAAGCTTATTCATACCTTGGAGAAAAAAAGTTGAAAAAGGTAATGGTATTGGTAGTAACCAACAGAGAAGTGATTTAACCTGGATGCTAGACTTAACCTAACGAGAGCCATTTTTTTAAAAAGTCAAGCCATCAGGGTGCCTGGGTGGCTCAGTCAGTTGAGCTTCCAACTCTTGGTTTCTGCTCTGGTCACGGTCCTGGGGTCCTGAGATCCAGCCCCCCTACCCCCACCCTCGGGCCCCGGGCTGGGCGTGGATCCTGCTTGGGATTCTCTCTCTCCCCCTTACCCTCTGCCCTCCTCACCCCGCCTCACTCCCCCACCCACATGCAGGTGCTCCTGTGTGTGTGTGTGTGTGTGTGTGGGCTTGTGCGCGTTCTCTCTCCAGAAAAAAAAAATTAAAACCATCCACGTTTGTTTACATCGGAGTACTTGACACAAAACAGGTAACTGCCAGGCATACAAAGGAATAACTGCCTTTGTTAGCTCTGACAAACTCTATCCACAGGCCAGCTTTTCTCCCCGATTTTCATGAAAAGATGGGAAATGTATTTGACAAACACTGGAAAACCCATCGACTACAAGATTTCTGTTAATAGAAGCTGGCGTTTAATTTTGTGAGATGTGTCTATGCTGTGTTAGGTTTACAACATTTATGTAACTCAATGCTAAGCGAGCCATTGTCTAAAGCCTCCAACCCATTAAATACCAAAACCCATTTAAAGGCCATAGTCAATGTCCTCCTGATTGTTTCTCGACATTAACTAAGTGATTTTAGAGCATTTTTGGATCATTTTCATTACAACAGCCCATAAGTATTTCGATTCTACAAGCATAATTACAATATGAATAGCTCTCCTTCCTACATAAGTAGTCTTCTCTCAGGATTGTTATTGATTGTTCTACAAAACACAAGGAAGAGAATAACAAGTTGCACAGCTTTGCCTTTATTTGATCTTTACATGTTAAAATGTGGCTGTACCAAAATGAATTCTTAGTTCTTGATTGAAATAAGCCTTGCCCTCATTACCTAAGAAGACCCTAAAGAGAATAAAAAAATTAGCCAAATTCCAATCCCCTGACAGGATTATTATTTTTACACATCCTTTTCCATTTCTTTCTACATATATTTAGTGCATAGTTCTTCCACATTGTTGAGTGTGGCTGCCCAAGTATCACCAACATAACCTGTTGCTAATGCAGGGCGGATGCCTTGCCACTAGTGAGTGCACCACAGCTCAGTAGAGCTTTGGGTTGTGTCACAGAGAGAAGGGCAAAATCAGACTTCTGGGAAATTTTAGAATTTTGTTTAAGGTGGGACTTTCAATGAGCAGGCATTGTTTAAAAATGGGTAAACATCGTGATATTATTGTTCAGATTTGATGGAAACAGCAAGGCGAGAATTTTGGGTTGAAGGGTTCATGAAGTCTTAGCACATTATCTTTCAGTTGATGCTTTGTACTAATGATTTGATAGGATCTGTTGAGAAGTTCCTATTATGAACAATAAAGTTATTTGCCTCGCCAAGAGATTCGTGGTAAGCTTACACTAATCAGCGTTGGAATATGGAGTCCTGCTCACGCGGACCACAGCTGTATGAGGTACGTAGTTTCAGTTCAACGTATATGTTTTACTCAATTATAATCACAGTAAACCTGGACAAATTATCCTTATTTTGTCTTTATATGTAGTAAGTATTTGCATATAATATATATGTAAAGGCAAAGTATAAGAATTCTTGGGCCATTCCCCTATCAATTGACATTATATTGTTTCCAAGTAGCGGCTCCTACAAATAACTCCACTTTGACTCTTCTTACACACAGCTTTTTCCATGTTTGGATTATTTCCTGACAATGTATTCCTACACTGAAACTGCAAAGGCAGGGAAATGGTGATTTTTATCATTCTTTTGCATATTGGCAAATTTATTCCCCAAAGTGTTCTACCAATTTTAATGCCACCAGCAATATCTTTCCAAGATTGGCTATTGATGCAGTATTTTGTGCTATGTGGGAAGAAAATATTGCTGCCTTACCCAAAATTTGAGAAAATGTTAATAAGTCTTTCACAGAATCTTTTGCTAAGGAAATTGATATCCTTACAAAGGAAATGAAAAAGAGAGATGAGAAGACAGAAAAGTAACAAGCTAATGTTGATACTCCGACGGCACCTACTGAAAATACTTCATCCCAGAGAAGAGATTGCTAGGAAAATCCTCTATATCAGATGCTGGAAAATCCTTAGCATTTTGAACACAAGTACAACCTCACTTATCCGGAGTTTACCCCTGTCATTCACAATCAGTGAAGGAATCAAAAACTGAGATGTGAGGACAGTGACCTAAACAGCGGTAGTAAATGCCACAGTCAGCTGAGTGAAGTGTCCGCAGGAAGATAAAGCTGGTAAAAAGTCTGTGTGTTAAGTTCAAACGAACTTAAGAGTAAGTCCTGACCTTGTAAGAATGTTGAGGGATAGAGGAGATTTAGAGGGATAGAGGAGTTCTAGAAAGCTATGCAAGTTGGGGGGGGGGGGGGGTTAACTCCAGAGAACAAAAATATTTTGTAAAAGTAAATGTAATTATAGTACACTGTGTGGGTCAGCTATATATAATATTTACATAGCCATGGAAAAGCAAAACATATTGATCTAATCCAAAATTATAATCTAATTAGACTGGAAGGATGAGGGTAAGGAAGGAATTTGTATGTGCAGAGAGTACAATAAATTCTCATCTTCTATAAAGGGATGTCAATAGTGAAGAGGAGGAAGAGATTTTCCTTAGTCCAAGCCTCTGTTCTTCTAGCTGGGCTAAGAATTAAGTCTACATGAGACGTAAAAAGTCATTTTATCTATGATACAGAAGTTTACTCCCAAAAATACTTTAAGAGAGCAAAGACCATCGTTGTGCAGGTGGTAAGAATATATGGTACCTCCAGTCTCCCACAAATAGCAGACACACACGTCCAGGCAGGCTCTACTAGAATAGGACTTGCCAGCACTAACAAGCAACAAAGGTTGAGACAACAAAGGTCCCTGTGGGGTGGGACCTCTTAGGACAGCTTCCTGAGCACTGGCAGGTCTGGACAAAAAGAGTGCTGCTTAACAATACATGTCTCAGGGACGCCTGGGTGGCTCAGTGGATTAAAGCCTCTGCCTTCGGCTTGGGTCCTGATCCTGGGGTCCTGGAGTCGAGCCCTGCATCGGGCTCTCTGCTCGGGAGGGAGCCTGCTTCCCTTCCTCTCTCTCTCTCTCTCTCTCTCTGCCTGCCTCTCTGCCTACTTGTGTTCTCTGTCTGTCAAATAAATAAATAAAATCTTTAAAAAAACAAACAATACATGTCTCAGATTCCCATTCTAGTTGACTGACCACCAAGGTGCATCCCGACAAGAGCACGCTCCCCAATGGTGAGGACCACAGGGAAGGTGGTCTTCTGGTTACAAAGTCACTGGTCACTGGTGACAAAGTCAAGCTCTTTGACACAGGACGAGATGAAAAGAAAAACTCCCATCTGATTTTTCTTATGCAACATTAACAACTTTAGCTCAGCCTTGGCTCTCTTGGAGCCATGCTAATACGGATGTGCCACAGGGCTGGAGATTGTGTGTTTTATGTTTCATTGCACAGAACTTTTTTTGAGGTTTCCGGTGACCTGGTGTCAATCTAACCCATTCTGTGACCAACTCATCCTAACATGGGAGCCTTTGGGTCAGGTGGCAAATGCTCTAACAGCTTTTAGTGCTTGACTTGTGCCCGCAACTCTGTGGCTTTTCCTTCCAACACGTCCCATAGCAATAGCCTTTACCTCTGATGCACATAACCCACCACAAAGTTTGTCTAAATAGATGCTGGTCTGATCAGAATCACTGAATTGGCCTGTCTGTGAAGCCAGTCTGAACAGCTGGCTCACAGGGCCCATGCTGCATTCTGCCCGATGGCGGGTTTTTTGTTTTTGTTTTTGTTTTAAGGATGAATGGCATAAAAGGCCAAGAAAAACAAAGACCATCTCTGAGAGGAAATGGATCAGTCACCCAAGAGTACTCTACCAAATTTTTACCAAGAGTCCTTAAGCCCAAGGAACTAGTTCCAGTACTTTATCTCCTAAGCTTAGAGACAACAAAAATTTCACCCCTCTTGCTCCACCTGACTCCACAGAGGTGTCAGGAGGCTGACAGAAGAAGTCTTACCTTCTGCTTTTATGTCATAGTCCCAAGAGCTCAAAGCTGCAGAAGCTTCGGAGCCAATGTCCAGTGGAAGTTTATCCTGCTGACTGTGTCAGGTGAAGGGGAGGAAGGAATTTTCGTTGGTCCAGGGTTCTTCCAGCTGGGCTAAGAAATTTATAGGAGATAGATTAACAGGAGAAAATAAACCAAAGTTTTATTACATGAGCCATGGAGGCCCAATTATGCAATTGAGACCAAACAAGGACCAAAGCCTTTCTACGTTTTAGACAAAGAGATAATAAATCCGTGAGGAAGTGACAGGACAAACAAAACTTAACTTTGGGACCTTCAACTGGTAAGGAATTCTAAATCTTTTTTTTTTTTTTTTAATTTTATTTATTTGTCAGAGAGAGCACGAGAGAGCGAGCACAGGAAGACAGAGTGGCAGGCAGAGGCAGAGGGAGAAGCAGGCTCCCTGCCGAGCAAGGAGCCCGATGTGGGACTCAATCCCAGAACGCTGGAATCATGACCTGAGCCGAAGGCAGCCGCTTCACCAACTGAGCCACCCAGGCGTCCCAGGTAAGGAATTCTAAACGGAATTTAGGCTGGGGTAGTAAACTAGCAAAAAGGAACAAGGGTTGTTTACACACCCGTCTTGGCTCTAAATTTCCTATCTTTGGTGATAAGGATGTCTCTCTACCTCCTGATACAGGAAGGGTACCTTTCACGGGGGAGATTTATTTGTGGCTTTTAGGGGAACAGAGGAGGGTCTGAATGGCCTTCTTACTAGACTGTCTCTTAAATAAGTTTTATTTGAGGTAATCAATATGCCCAAGTAGCACATTTTGGGCAGCCTGCCCTTGATCCCTGAAATAGAAAATGCTTAAAATTTAAAGGCAGGCAAAAGATAGCAATTTAAGATACTTTTTTGTTTAGAGATATTAGGGCAAACATTAAGACATAAATTTTAAAATTGAAACAATTGTCCTTGGGGAGTGAAAATGGCTGGAAACCGAAATACCGTAGGTGACTCCTTTCACAGTGGCTTTGTAGAACTACGTACATATAGGACTGTGGTACACTTTTAAGAGACTGAAAAAACTGTATTCTAAAACATTCAGATACCACCACACTGGTTTCATGTTCCCTGGCTGACTTTTTCCCCTCCTTTCTATTGCTGATTAGGATATAGAACTCTTTGGGAAGCCCATATGGTGTTTGCAACCAGGTGTCTACCTAAAGGAGTAGGGGGCCAGGTAGCAGGAAGTGAAGGGGAGGAGTTTCTGGATCCATATGAAACTCCTCCCTAAGCAGAAGTGATTGGCAGGAACATCAACACTTTTTTTTTAAAATCCCATTGGTGAAGTCATTTGCAATAGGTTTAGAGCTTAGGCTCCTCCTCTTTGTTCCTCAGTGGGAGCAGGAAGCAGCCCGCTGCAACAATTTTTAGACAGGATTCTGAAAGGACTCTGCAAGTTTTACCAGTTTACAGGTTCCTGTTCTGTAATTTGTGAGTTTTCACATTCTGATAAACGTACATACAGGGCTATACACACACATCTGAGTATAACTTACTTGCGAACAGGCAACAGTCCCAGGTTATTTCCCTCCAAGAGGGGAAAAACTAGTTAATACACACTGAGTGTTAAGTGAGCTTCAGGCCTATGGAGAAGTAGTTTGGTTGAGGGGGTGGGGTGGGGTCTCCTGTTACTCCTTTGTCCCTACCCTCACAGTAGATCAAACTCTTGCCTGACTACCCACAGCCCAAGCAAATTCTTATTCCCAGCCAGGAGAAGAGACGTTCTCCTCATCAAGATATCAAGCTCCCCACCCAGGAGATGATATCATCTTACCTCCCTCCTCCAAACCCTTCCTTACCCAAGAGGAAGTGAGAGGGAATCTGGTGGTGACCTTTGACCCCATTTATCACAGTGATCTGATGCCAGGGCCCAAAAAACAAAAACAAATACAATTAAATACTAACCCCTTTTCTGTCTTTCTCACCTTTTTATTCCTTTTGGTAAGGCAACTTTCTCAGCCCAAGAATATACAAAAAGTTGGCTGACTTCATGGTATTAAATTTCGAAACTTAGGTAAGTCAAAGAAAAATATAGCCAATACAAAAGAACAGACAAAAAACATTTGCACTAAGTCTGACAATGTTCATATCTTTATAAAGAATTCATGGGATGCCTGGGTGGCTCAGTTGGTTAGGCGGCTGCCTTTGGCTCAGGTCATGATCCCAGCGTTCTGGGATCGAGTCCCACATCGGGCTCCTTGCTCGGCAGGGAGCCTGCTTCTCCCTCTGCCTCTTCCTGCCACTCTGTCTGCCTGTGCTCTCTCGCTCTCTCTCCCTCTCTCTCTGACAAATAAATAAATTTTAAAAAATTAAAAAAAAAAGAATTCATACATATTGATTTTGTAAAATAATAACAAAGACACTCTTAAGAGGCACAAGTATCAGAAAGGAAGGGAGAAAATACGTTAACAGTCAAATAGGTAATTTATAAAACATGATGGGTAAACAAACATGGGATATTAACAAAACCACTAATGGAAGAAAAAACAAAATAACATTTGTTGCTTATGGAATTAGCTACATATATAAAATAGCATTCAATTCTGGAAAAAATATGGTAAAAGTTGTATCCATTGATACAGCTGGTGGCACTAAATTAGGAAAACCTTTTCAAATATAACTTGTTAATATGGATCGAGAGTCTAAAAAATGGTCATGTCCTTTGAGCCATAACTTCATTACTAGAAATCTATGTTAAAAAAATATTTCAGCAGTTGGCTCCATAGCTCAGGGGTTAGAGCACTGGTCTTGTAAAAAAAATATTTCAAGGGGTGCCTGGGTGGCTCAGTGGGTTAAAGCCTCTGCTTTCGGCTCGGGTCGTGATCCCAGGGTCCTTGGATCGAACCCCACATTGGGCTCCCTGCTCCGTGGAGAGCCTGCTTCTTCCTCTCTCTCCTTGCCTGCCTCTCTTGCCTACTTGTGATCTCTGTCAAATAAATAAATAAAATCTTAAAAAAAAATTTCAAAATGGGACATGCATATATGGAGAAACAACAAGCAAAAATTTCAAGTCATAGAAAAAGTAGTATAGAGATGGTTACATAAAATAGAACACATCCAATCAACAGAATGGTACACCCTAATTTTTTAAAATATGTCTGAAGACGGGTCACAAAGAGAAAACCCTAGTAGTGTATGAAATGAAAAAAAAGTTTTAAAACATATGCATGCTATGATTACAGGAACTTATTTTTTAATGTAAAGTGAAATATAAATAAATAAATTGAAATATAGTTGACAATGTTACATTAGTTTCAGGTATACAACATAGTGATTCATGGTCTCTGTATGTTATGCTATGTTCTCCACAAGCATAGCCACCATCTGGTACGATACAACCTATTACAATACTGTGGACTCTATTCCCTATGCTGTATCTCTTATTCCCATAGCTTATTCATTCCATAACTGGACGCCTGTATTCCCCTCTCCTCTTCACTCCTTTGTGCCCATCTGCCCCACACCCCTCTCCTCTGGCAACCATCAGTTTGTTCTATGTATTCATGGGTCTGTTTCTTTTTTTGCTTTGTTTTTTAGATTCCACATATAAGTGAAATCAGATGGTATTTGTCTCTGACTTATTTCACTTAGCAATATACCCTCTGGGTCCAACCATATTGTTGCAAATGGTAAGATCTCACTTTTTTTTTTATGGCTGAGTAATACTACTTTGTGCATAGATCACACAACTTTTTTAACCATTCATTTTTGGAGGGACACCTATGTGGCTTCCTTATCTTGGCTATTAAAAATAATGCGCATAGGGGTGCATCTATCTTTTCAAATGATTGTTGTTGTTTTCTTTGGGTTACCCAGTAGTGGAATCACCAGATTGTACAGCACTCCTATTTTTCAGTTTTTCGAGGAACCTCCGTACTGTTTTCCACAGTGGCGGCACCAATTTCCATTCCCGCCCACAGAACATGTTTTTAAGTGCATAATTTTAAGCAATATACCAAACTGATAAAAGTTGTTTTAAGTAGTGAAGTTATGGATGACAATCTGGCTTTTAGTTTTTCAATTTTTAAAATTATTTATAATTTACCAAAAAAGAGATAAGAAGGCCAAAGAACAGCCAACTCAGTGTTTTCTGAAAGTGGGAAAACCCTGAGTAGGAAGCCACAGCCTCAGGCATGGATCTGGTAAATGTTGCTGATCTTCTCAGAAGAGAATGAAGTGGACTGATCCTCCCACCCCAAGGAGCAGATGCTTCTTCCCCTTTGTAGCTCTGGGAATGGACTGTAATCAGGACCAGTGGGGATGTAACGCAATAGAATGGGGGAGAAATAGAGCTAAGAGGTGAGAAAACCGGGTTGGCTCACAATGGAGTCACACAGCTCCACGGGGGTCAAAGAAAAAGGAGAGCAGGAGGAAGAATCAGAGAAAGAAAAGGATGAGTGTAAGCAAAGGAGGCCAAGTGCTTGGGGAGGGGAACAGGAGACCCAGAACAACAGAACAGAATCAAAGTGCTTCAAGGTGTGTGCTTGGAAAAAGTGGAAAATGTGCAGGCATAGACTGAAGGAGTTTCCTGAATGCCAACGTTGCTCCATGAGAAAGTTTTTTCAGACATTTTTCAGGAAGAGAGAAACAAGAACAAGAGGATATATTATCTGTGTTGGCTTTGTTTTCCAGCTGTCCGAACCTGGGAAGAACTTTATTCTCTCTTCTTTGAGGGTGTAGCTGTGGTCTGTGTCTTTGTATAGTTAGAGTGGATGCCAGAGTCATCCCAAGGATCTTTTTTAAAAATTTTAAAAACTATTTTATTTATGAGAGAGAGAGAGAGAGAGAACATGAGTGGGGGAGAGGGACAGAGGGAGAAGCTGACTCCCCACTGAGCAGAGAGCCTGACACAGGTCTCAATCCCAGGACCCTGAGATCATGACCTGAACCGAAGGCAGATGCTCAACCAAGTGAGCCAGCCAGGTGCCCCATCCCAGAATCTTTACTGGCACAAGTAAAAGGTAACAGCCTCACAACTCTCCCCTACCACCCCTTCCACGCCCTTGTCCTGTTTCATGAAACCTCCAGGTCTGGGAAGCAGAGAAAAAGTAGAGATAGCAGCCCCATCTGGCTGGTGCATGGTGTGGCCGGGGGACGAGGGCGCAAGGCCATCCAGTACTCCTGGGGAAAGGCGATGGGACGATTACAGAAACTAGTGGCACTACTCTCCTTCAGTGTGGGAGTCAAACCATTTACAGGAATGAGTTGGAGCACTATATCCTGGCTTCCAAGATACAGTAGGATACAATTATTTAGTCATCATTTTTTGTAATTTGGTGCATTTCAATCTGTTTTCCTCCTCCTCTTCTACCTCCACCATGCTTAACCGTAATTTCACAAACTTAGGTGAAAGGCCTGGGGTTCATTTGAACCTTAAGCCCTGGCTGTTTCACTGCTGTAGAAGCCCGTCGAATGTACTGAGCAGGTTGATGAGTGGGTAACGGCTCCGAGAGACTCATTTTCTTTTCTCCCATATTCCTGCTACTGGCTTTTAAAGAGTATTCCTACATTCTTTAAGCTGGTGGAAGGCTATATGTTATTCAGACAATTTGTTCAGGCTAGAGACATAAAATATCAGAACCACAGCGCCGAAAGGAATAGAGGGGTGAAGGGTGGGGGACTGGGTGGCAAAAGCAGAAGTGCATTTACTTGAGGGTCTGAAATGGTCTTTGGCCTCCAACTTGACCATGAGCAATGCCCACCAGCTGCCTCAGCCAAGACTGAGTACTCACTGATAGTGAGTGGGTACTCACTGCCTTTCACCTGTCAGTGACATGTGACATGGAGGAGAGACAGTCACCTTCAACTGTATCTAAGCAGCGAGCACAGATGGTGAATTCTCTTATTTGGCCCTTTATAAGGGGTTGACAATATTAGCAGAACAAGTCCCTGTCCTTCCCCCTAGCAGTTTTATCAAAACTAGATTTGGGTGATCAAGAAACATTTATTTAGGGCCTACTTAGAACACAAATTTATAGGCAAAGAAATATAATTGTCCCTATGTTCCAGGAATTTGTTCTTAATTAAGAAAAAGGAAATATGTATATTAGCTGGGAAATAACATCACAAGAAATGCCATTATGGATGTGAAGAAGTGATCATCACGAAATTAGTGGCACAGCCCATAAATGATGACCTCATAATGTTGTATATCCCATTCAACGCATAGGTTCAAACACTGTGCTTGACTTGCTATTAGGATGATTTTCTTGAAAACATTAGAACTAAGTTTGTCTGGGACTAATGATCCTGAAGCCCTGTTTTGGGTTTCCTTATTTTGAGAGAAGGGCAATCAGCTAAATGACCTGAATCTATGCTTGACTATGATCTGAGCAGGAAATATTCCAAGTGTAGTCTGGGGACACAGAAACTAACAAGATAGTATTTCCACCTTGAAAGAGGCTCCAGACTGATGGGAAGGAAGAGAAACAGACAAACATTTAAACACCGTGATTCTGGCTACTGGACAAAGTATCTATCAACACTCCTCTTGAACCAGAGATTTTACTTCCAAAAACTTATTCTGGGGCACCTGGGTGGCTCAGTCAGTTAAGTGGCCAGCTTGGTTTCTGCTCAGCTCATGATCTCTTGGGTTGTGGGATGGAGCCTTGTGTTGGGCACCTTGATCGGGGGAGTAGAGTCTTAAAAGATTCTCTCCTCTGCCACTCCCCCCCCACTCTCTCTCTCTTAGATAAATAAATCTTTTAAAAAATAAAATTAAAGGGGCTCCTGAGTGGTTCAGTTGGTTAAGTGTCTGACTTTGGCTTATGTCATGATCTCAGGGTCCTGGGATCAAGCCCTTTCTTGGGCTCCCTGCTTAGCAGAGAGTCCACGTCTCTCTCTCTCTGCCCCTCTCCCCACTCATTTGCTCTCAAATAATAAAATCTTAAGAAAAATCAATAAAATCTTATTCCAAAAACTCTAACAGAAATGTACACATTTATGCATAATCATTTCAACATTGATTATAATGATGTAAAAAACTATTCTGAATGGCCAACAGCAGGGAATGGAATAAAATATCCATGCATCGTAACTCTCAACTTTTGAAAGGTTTGATATATATGCCTATTTATTGACATGGAAAGATATTCACAACACTGCTAACTAAAAATTTTTATGACTGGGGCACCTGGATGGCTCAGTTGGTTAAGCCACTGCCTTTGGCTCAGGTCATGATCCTGGAGTCCCTTGATCAAGTCCCACATCAGGCTCCAGCTCCACAGGGAGTCTGCTTCTCCCTCTGACCTTCTCCCCTCTCATGCTCTCTCTCTCTCTCAAATAAATAAATAAATAAAATCTTTAAAAAATAATAAAAAATAAAATAAAAATTATGACAAAAATAGCATATATGTTATAAACTCATTATCAAATAATTATATATACCTATATATATACTTAGATATTCTAGAATATATGCCAAAAGGTTAGTATCAATTAAATCTGGGGAATTATAGGTTTGGTTTGGTTTTGGTTTTTTTTTGCTTATGTGTATTTTTCTATGATTAATTTATTTCTGTAAATAAACAGATAAATAGCCAAACAAATATATAAGGCATGATAAGGATTATAAAAGAACCAGGAGACTACTATGGTGGTGCTAAGGCTTCTAACCTGGGATGGGGGATCAGGGGTGAAGTGGTTAGGGAAGGCACCACAGAGGGGGTAGCCGTTGATCAAAGACTTGAGGGAGAACCAAGAATGACAGGGACAAGACATTCTAGGCAGGACCCAGTAGCCAGTAGTGTTTAGGGGGTGGTATGAGGGCTCTGATTGCAGGAGCATTAGGTGACAAGAGTAGAGACATGTTGCTAAGGAGGTGGCAGGTTATGAAGGACACCGTCTGCCACTCCACGGAACTGGGACTTTTTTCCTAGTGGTGGTTAGAAGCCTCTAAAGGATTTAAAGTGGAGGGAAGGCATGTTCAGACTTAGGTTTTAGAAAGATTGCTGTAAGATTACTCGCAGTGGTAATGAGCACGGACTAGAAGAATCAACTGGAGATCCTATGGGTTTGCACTAAAGGCAACCTGACTAAAGGCAGAGATCCAGAGAAACAGGAAGGACAAATATAAGATCTATCTGCAATAGAAATACCAGAATGCATCTGCGAGAGAAAGAGTTGGCCTACGGTGTGGGGAAAGATGTTCCTGAATATGGGAATGGGATCCACTGGACAGAAAAGGGATTTTTCTTGAACAGGAAGAAGGATGCCTCTTCCTCCAGGGCTCCTGGTGTTGAATACAGACTAGCATTCTTAGTGGTATAGTGGGATTTAAAGTTCACTCCCAGGGACGCTGTTTTATCCACATAGTGGGAGAAGAATTATTTTCTGAGAGTAAGGACAGTGAGTTGGTAAAGTAGGCCTGGAGATCATGGTAAATTTGGGCCAAATTTGTTTAAGTTGGTGAGGTCTGAACACATTTAAGTATTTGGGGGCAGTGTGGAGGGCTAGCTGTGACCAGAGATCATTAATTTGTGATGACATCAATTGGAGTTTTATGAATTTCTCTAAGAGCATTCAGTGGCCAAGGGCAAGCTCCCAGGAAGACAGGGGAAAGTTGGCTTCTTCTTGGTTCATGCAAGCGGAGGACTAGCAGGGCATGATTGACCACCGGGTTAGGTCAGGCAGGAAAGGAAGTCAAAACTGATGGATTTCTGATAGACTTGGAAGGTGAATGGAGGTTTGGACAGAAAGAAAGAAAGAGGGGATGTTGGAACCATGAGAACTGGAAGGAGAGAAGGATGGGCCAAGAGTACTGGTGATGACCATTTCTGAGTAGTTCTCAGGGATGAGCAGTTTAGAGAGTGCAGTGCAAGTGGGTGGTTCATGTCAAAGGGGAATAAAAGTCAGAAATCAAAACACAGGGCTATATATAACCATATGTTCACTGTAATGTAGCTAGTTCCACTGACCCTTGATGCAATCTTCACTGGAATGTGTGTATGTATGCATCAGAGAGAGATAGGAAGAGATACACACACACACACACACACACACACACACATACATTTTATTGTTTAAACTGTTAATTATTTGTAGAGTAACATTTATCTCACTATTGTGGCTCACTCACTGGCCTGCATTATCAAGATGGCCCTTTGTCATTTTTTTAACCTTTTCTCATGCTTTTCTTTAGGCTTTAGCATTTTTTCATTAACTAGTCATCACTTCAAATATGACCCCTCAAAATGCTGGCATTCCATTAAAAACAGCAATGAGAAAATGAAAATGTTTGTTGCCTCTCCCTACGTTAAAAAAAAAAAATCCAGAGAAGCTTAGTTGCATAGCCTTGGGAACCCCATCAAATGTAATGATTCAAGGAACAGCTGGTGAACCAGACCCATGGATTAAAAGTAGGTTGTGGGGCTGGTCAGGTGTGAGTAGATCCTGAGCAGCAGGGGTGGTCACCAAAGGCCTGAAGGTTTGGATTTTACATTAAGTCCTTTTCGTATTTTCTACCATGAGCAATGTCTGGGTCATTGGTGTCACATTTGGAATTACTAGCATAAATGCCAAGATAACATTTTTTTTTTCATGTAACCACTGGCTATAAATTGTAGTGTTAATTAGACAAGACAGCCCTGGAAAGAATTAGACTCCTATTTTCCTTATCAATTACAACCAGGCCAAACTCCCTGAAGCTGTTCAGAAGACAGACTATGAAAAGAAAGCATTATTGTTATTCTGACCTATGGGTTTCCCCGGCGTCAGTGACTCATTATCCATTCATTCGACCATTATTATGCACCTATTATATGTTCATAAATACCCCTTCAGAGTTCTTTTTTCTTTTAATTTTAAAAAGAGAACTCACTAACGCTCAGGGCTTCAGTGGTATCCTGAAAAGGACAAATCCCACACCCAAAGCTACTAGAACTGTTATCAATTTTCCAAACAGTTTATGGCTGAGATGACAGCTATCTGGCAAGGAGACCAGGCAAGTGGGACTGGCATGATGCTGGACCCACCTACCAGGTCAGACCTGCTGCAGGGGTTGCTGATCAAGTCAGTAGGGCCTAACAGCTAAGCACCATCTGGACCAAGAAGAACGCCAGGCCCAAATCTTCTAGGTATCTCCTGTCATGGCTTCAGCATGATGTATCAGTGCAGCAAGCTCAGGGTGGGAAGAAAAAGGTCATCACAGGAGGGCAAGGGAACTCTAAGGGGCAACCGGAGGGCAAGGGATGCTCAGGAGCCTACTAGGCAGTTCTACTAGTGTCTCTGAAGTCTTCTCAAGGATAGCAGAATGCCAGCCTCTAGACTAAGGTGAGGGGCAGCAAATGCCCAGCAGAATCCCACGACCATGTCAGGGTAGGGAGCAGAGAGAAGCTTAATTCTGTCAACTGACATTTACATGGAGGACTTGGGCTTAACCAAAGACTCAGGAGCCTTTAATATATAGAACAGGTAGGAGGAGAAGTGATCCGTACTAGAGAGCAATTCTGAAGCCCATAGCTTCATAACCATCTGTGGGATACCATATCTCAGATGAGAGAGAAGCTGGTATGTTGAGGACACAATTCCAGAGCCCCACACAGAGGACTGGACTGCCCCAGACCAGGCCGGGTTAACTAGTAAAGTCTGATGTCTGGAGGGGAGAGGTGGAACAGAAGGAAATTCAATAGCTGTTTTCTGCTTCCAGTATTATTGACTGTGGAACTGAAAAGGACACCGTTTTACTGGAGATAGGAAGGGAGTGTGGGAAAGATATGTAGTGTTGGTGGATTTATCAACGTGGGGGGGGGGGGAGTCAAAACAGAAATGTAGAGTAAGGTGGCTGGGGACAAGGGTTCAGCTGCCTGATGATACTAAGAGGGACTCGGGCTCTTTCTCTATTTCTAGGACACCACCCTTAGCAGAGTTGGTTTCTTCTTCCTCAGTATTCCTCATGGGCACAAGGTGACCCTGAGGACCCTGAAGCTATAGCTTCAGGCACCACATACACAGTTGGGAAAAAAGAAAAAAGGATGAAAAGGGCACACTAACATTTCTTCCTCTTTCATGAGTATAAGAAAAGCTTTCCTGAAGTCCTTCAGAGACACCAGTACCTCTCACTGGCTAGAGCCCTATGGCATAGCGCTCCCTAGCTGCAACGTAGGCAGGAAAAGTAAACATATTTGCCTAGGGCTGAGCATGTTGTTGCCTTGAATACAGTTGGATTTCCAGCGGCAAACAAAAAAGGGCCATGGTTGGTCCTGGGGCAATTAAGCCTCTGCCAGAAAGACTAGTGTCCCCTCAACTGACTGACAGAAGGAGCATCTAGAAACGTAGGAGGCTCAAAGCACAGAGCAGTAGGTGTGGACAAGAATTGCCTGTGGGGGGCCAGGGCGGAGCGTGGGATTTGGGATAAGTGTGTAAGGAAATTCTCAACATGAATTGTGGGGAAGGGCTTTTTGGAAGGACGAAGTAGAGTGAGCCAAAACAGGAAACAACAAAAGTGCTGGGAATGGAAGAGAACTTTGGGGAGGAGTAAGGGATGACATTGGAAAGTTTACAGAAGATGAAGCCTATCAAACTGGGCCACAGTTGCTTTTAGAAAAAAAGTGCAATCCACATTGGAACAATACAAACAATTTCAGGATATTTTCATTTCAAAAAATAATAGGTGCCCCCGCCCCCCAAATAGCCAAAAAGCAGTTAATGACCCTCAGTGGCTGCTAGAATACAAACTGACATAAGTGAGTACTCGCTGTAAAGACATTTTTCATCCCTCTCATCTTTATGAAGAAGCAAAAGCACAGAAAAGTCATTCACTCAAGTCACAGAGCCAGTGCATGGCAAGGCTTGAGTTAGCAGCTCAGAGAGTTCCCACATTCGTTCCTCCCATGTGCTGTTTAACAGGAAAGAGTCCTTGTTCAATAGGACAACCCTCTTCCAAATGCATTGCAGCAAGAACTGAGGTCATCACAGAAAACCGTTAAGACTTCCACATATTAGCTCTCCCCTGATTCGGTGGACAGTGCTTCACCCCTAGTACCCATTATCTCCTTCTGTTGATACTAGAACTCCTTTATTTTAGCTGGGCTCATAGCAAAGACATTCCTCAGCCTACCTTATAGCCATGTGACTACAGTTAGGCTAATGGGGTGTGATCCTGAGTGGTGTATGCAAATCCTGGGGCAGCTCTAATATAAAGACAAGCTTCTTACCCTGGACCACAGCCTTTCCCCTTCACTGCCAGTTGGAAATGGGAAGCACCATAGCAGTGGTCTTGGGTCTAGGAATGGAATCTGCACACACAGAGCCAAGATTACTGGTCATGGATACAAGCCATTGACCCATCCTGCAACATGGGGATTATTATGTGGAGAGAAAAAAATAAAACTTCTATCAAATTTCATCTATAGGGGGTGCCTGGGTGGCTCAGTGGGTTAAGCCTCTGCTTTTGGCTCTGGTTATGGTCTCAGGGTCCTGGAATTGAGCCCCGCATAGGGCTCTCTGCTCAGCAGGGAGCCTGCTTCCCCCTCTCTCTCTACCTGCCCCTCTGCCTACCTATGATCTCTCCCTCTGCCAAATAAATAAAATTAAAAAAAAATTTCATCCATGGTAATAGGCAACTTAAACTGAACCCCAACCAACACATGTAGAATTTAAATTAAAGACTGATGCAGGTAAAATTAAACCATGTTTGCCGGGGACTTCTCATTGGATATTAGTACTGCAGTAAGCAGCCACAAGTGGAATGGGATAAATCAAAGTAGACACCTAGCATATTTTTACATATACATGAAAGGGTTGTTTGTTTGTTTTTTTCTTAAGATTTTATTTATCTATATTTGACAAAGAGACACAGTGAGAGAGGGAACACAGCAGGGGGAGAGGGGGAGAGGGAGGGAGGGGGAGAGAGAGAGAGAGAGAGAGCAGGCTTCCCCCGGAACAAGGAGCCTGTTGTGGGGCTCAATGCCAGGACCCTGGGATAATGACCTGAACCAAAGGCAGATACTTAACAACTGAGCCACTCAGGCACCCCAGGAAAGATTATTTTTAATGAGTCTTCTTCGTGTGTGTGTATGTGCATGTGTTGAGAATACTTTATCTCTAGGGATATATGATGCCTTAAAAATAGTTCTGAAGATTACACTTTCCAAAAGAAAAAAAATCTAGGCTGATAGAATTCATACCTCAAACCATCTAGACCAAACATACAGTTAAAAGTGACAGCAAGTCAGATATTTATATGTGAATTTGACTTGATATTGAATCTCTGTCACCTAGCCCAGAAGATTTTATCTAAAACATTCTTTTAAAGAAGACACAAAGATTTAACAAATAGTCTATGTAGCAGACTTTTGTCTTTTGAGAGGAATAAAAACCCAGAATCTAATCCCCATTTTCAGTTAGGGGAAGCCTCCACTGTGGGTATTGGTGGGAGGCAGTACTCAGTCAAGTGCACTCATGTCTTCTTGGCTCCCTGGCAGCCAGAGGTCTTTAGCTGGATATATCACCTCAGGATTTTGAAGCTTGTTCTACTGGCGTGAAGACAAAGGAACAATTAAAATTCACTCCAAGATCCCTCCTCAACGTGGCCCAATGTACCAATCCTACACCAGCCTCCTAACCTTCCTCTGTGCCTTCTCTAACTTCCAAACACTGATCAACAACTATTCTCTGACTTTAACCGCTTTCCTGGACATCCCAGGACTTCCGCAACTAAAATCTGACCCCACTGAGGACCCCTCCCCTGCAAGCTGCTGCCCTCTCAACTAGAGGATGTTTTCTTTCTTCTATACCCCATGTGCCTCAGGACCAGAAGGTAACTTAGGTGGTCTTCTTAGTCCCTCACAATTTACTCTGGCAGCAGGAGTCCAACCCCAATATTCTATAAACCTTGCAAGGTCACAAATGACTTTCTTTTTGCCAAACCTGTGGGTTCTTCTCTGTCTCCACTTTACCCCCATCTCTCCCAGCATTCAAAGCACAGTTCACCATAACAGCAAAAGGGCAAGCAACAAAACTAAAAATAGGTAACATGGCCTTCATCGAAATTTAGCACTTTTGTGCTTCCAAGGGCACTATTAAGAAAGTAGAAAGATACAGGATGAGAGAAAATATTTGCAAATCATCTATCTGGCAAGAGACTTATAACCAGAATATATAAAGAACTCCTACAACTCACTTATAAAAGACAAATAACCCAGTTGGATTGGCAAAGGATTTCAACAGAGAGTTCACCAAAGAAAATATAAAAATGGCCAATAAACACATGAAAATGGACCCAATTCATTAGTTTTCAGAGAAATGCAAATCAAAACTACAATGGGATACCACTGGACACCAACTAGGATAATAATAATCAAAAAAGATGGATAATATAAAATGTTGGTGAGGATGGGGGAAAATGGAACCCTCACTCATTGCTGCTAGTGGGAATGTAAAATAACGAAACCATCCTGAAAATAGCCTGAGAGTTCCTCAAACTGTTAAATACAGTTACATGATGACCCATCAGTTCCACTCTCAGGTATATACCCAAGAGAACTGAAAACATACATTAACACAAGAACTTATATATCAAATGTTCATAGCAGATTTATAATATCCAAAAAGCAAAGCAGCCCAAGTGTTCATCAACTGATGAATAACAGAAACAATGTGGCATTTCTAGGTGATAGAATATTACTTAGCAATAAACAGGAATAAAGTAATGATAAGGCTACAACATGAGGAATCTTGAAAGCATAAATGAAAGAAGTCAGTCCCAGGATTCTATTTACATGAAATATCCAGCATATACAAATTCATAGAGATAAAATGAGATCAGTGGTTGTCAGAGGCTGGGGGAAAGAAAAACGAGGAGAGGCTGGTAGAGAACATGGGATTTCTATTTTGGGAAGATAAAAATATTCTGGAATGAGACAGTAGTAATGGATGTTCAGGTCTCTGAATTGTTTATTTTAAAATGGCAAAGTCTGGGGCACCTGGGTGGCTCAGTGGTTAAAGCCTCTGCCTTCGGCTCATGACTCCAGGGTCCTGGGATCGTGCCCTGCATCGGGCTCTCTGCTCAGCAGGGAGCCTGCTTCCCTCTCTCTCTGCCTGCCTCTCTGCCTACTTATGATCTCTGTCTGTCAAATAAATAAATCTTTAAAAAAATAAAATGAAAAATAAAAAATAAAAAGCTATAATTGACAACCCTGTCTCTCTTAAAACACGGGCATCCAGAATGTAACATTCTCTTTGTTTGTTCTCTTTGGCCACTCTTTCTCGGTCTCCTTTGAAGACCCCGCATCCTCTGCCAGGCCTCTAGAACGAATTTCCAAGCTCATCCTAAGCCCTCTTCTCTCTCTTCCCACTCTCCCTAGATAACGCACTCCATTCCCATGGTTTTATACAGGAGTTTTATGCTAACCCCCACGTTTTTTTTCTGATTTCAAGATTGCTCTATCATATTTAAGATAGGGAGAGAAGTGAGAGCACGAGAACTGGTGGGTGTGGGGGACAAGGAGCAGAGAGAGAGTGAGAGAAAATCTTAAGCCAGCTCCACACCCAGCGCGGAGTCCGGCGCAGGGCTCAATATCACAACCCTGAGATCATGATTTGAGCTGAAGTCAAGAGTCAGACGCTTAACCAACTGAACCACCCAGGAGTCCCAAGATTGCTCTGCCAAACAGATTACTTGTTATCTCTGGTTGAGTATTTATTAAATGTCTCAGGTTTCGCTTGTCTAAAGCCAAACTCTTAAAGCACACTATCTGCACAAACTCTATGCACACAAACTATGTTGGGGCAAAACCATAGTTTAGGGGATTTTCTAGGAGCTAGAGTAAATCACAGGAGAGGGAAAACAGAGGGATCCTCCACAGGAATGGACAAGATGCGGACAGAAGGCATTCTAAGGTCCATTTAGGCTTATAAAATCCTTGATTGACTGCACGAGTGTTTTAATTGTACCCTATATGACCGTATGCATTGAGAAAATATACGTGATTAACCTGGATAAGGTGTAGCCATCAGTATACTGTCTTCCATAATAAAGTGCATGATAAAGCCACCATCTCTCATGTCCCTGGGGAAAATGCATAAAGATGTGAAGTTTTAAGGCAAAAATTCAGCCTGGACCAAATCCAATATTTGTCTGCAGGCAAGCTCTAGTGACCTAACTGTATGGTGTAGCTCGGATGTCCAGGAGCATACTGTGGGAGAGATTCGGGTGCAGGGCATTATCGGGGAGCACAGGAACAACACCATGAGGAGGGAGCGAAGCAAGAGGAGGCAGAGGGAGAAGGGGAACTTCCAGGTCTTGCCAAAGAGCCTCAGCTGAACCCTCAGGGAGCTCTGTGCAAGCTCCTGTAAGGGAGAGCAGGCAATTCCCGGGCAGAGGGGAGAAGAGCTCACCTGTGAGCCATTCCCTCCCACAGTCCTGCTGCCAGGGAAAGGAACACCTCAGGCTGAAAGAGGACCAGAATCAGGTATGGTGGCTCTAGTGTGTGCCCTTTGTACCTCTGCCACTCTCAGACCATGTCACCACAGCTGCCTGCCACCAGCCGTCCCAGCAAGGCCAGCCTTTGAGCCTGAGAACCAGCCTTTGAGACTTGGATGTGAAGCTCCTTACTAAATGCCCCAAAGGGAAAGGGCCCTAATTTACCCACTTGGGTTTGGAGCAAGAATAGAATTGTTCAGATCCTCACCAACCAGCTTTGGAAAATTGTTTCCTGGTCATGAGGCTACAAAGAGGTTGAGAGGCACTCAACCCCTGGCTATACAGATGGATGGACTGTAAGTCCCATGCAGGGCAGGCTGAGGGAGCCTGCCCAAGACAGGGTAAATATTCCATGTGCAATCACTGCAATGTTCTACCCAGGAAGAGAAATGACAGCAGATGGTGAGGTCAGCTTGTTAGCTATATTTATCTAATTAAAGCCTTTACACATATTGTCAGGTAAAAATCAGCTGTCAGAAAGTCCACCTGGTCATAATTGATCATCATTAATAAGTCTGTTCTAGGCACTGCTGCCAAAATCTTAGTTATAATCCCATCATCTCAATTAATTAAGAAAACAACTCAAATAACTGAGCTTGGCATTACTTTCCCAAACTGGAATAAAATGATGATTGACAGCAAGGATCAAGGTCTGTTTCCACAGACCACGTTTGTCATATGAATCTATCTCCGCTCTAGAGGGGAGACCATTACAGATCAGGGAGCTGTTGTCAGGCTTCTCTGGTAGGACTGAATCCGATTAGGACATGTGCACTGTGGGGGCAGCAAAATATTGATAAAAACAAATGAGTCTGGAGTTCCTCTTTGCCCTTTGAAACCAAATTTAGTTTGGGGCATTCTCTTGACCTTTAGTTGAGACATCTTCATCTAAAATATCAATTTGCATATATCTACTGAATGAAATTAGCCTTGACTTGACAAAGACAGTTATCCCTCTTTTTTTTTTTTTTTTTTAACTTCACAGAGGTAAAGAAGACTAATGATACATTTCCATTTGAAAGAATTTCAAGAGCCAATGGCCTGTATTTTATTAATTTTTTAGAGATCAAATAATTGGTGAGATTCAACCCTTTGCTATAGTTTCTCTACCCTCTTACCTGACCCCATACAGGCATTTCAAAGTGCTTTACTGATGCACTAAAGCAAAAACTGAACACGTGTCTCTCTTCATCCTGCCAATGCTGTGGACTACTTATTTTCTTATACAGCACATCCTTTAGTGTTTTAAATATATACAGATACATTTTTCAACTTATGTCTGTTAAAATGTGCCATTTCTCAGGAGTATGCCAACAGAACTTTTCTTAAATGCTACTTAGGCCATTGAGGTAAACGGGAATGGCATGAATGCAGACTAGCATGGGAGCTGCACCCATTCATGAATATATAGTCCATCAAAATTTCCAGGCATCAGGGAACTAAAAAGAAGTCAAGAGAAAAGGGAGATCATAAAAGGGTAATATGTCGAGAAACATGATCCAGTTTCTAAAGTAGGCAAAATTCCCTTTGAAGTCAGAAAGAGCTTTATGTATCTAAGAAGCAAAGGATTTCTTTCATTCCCAAGGAATATTATATGAAATAATGTTAGCTTAAATTAGCTCTCAGTAAGGAGTGAGTGGATATGACTATAATTGGCTTTGTCATCTAAAATCACACCAAATCAGAGCTTACAGCTCCATAGATTATATTTTCTCATAATGCAATTTTCTCAGTCTTTGAGCCTAGTTTAACCCCATCAGGATAGTTTTGATATTCCCAATGAAAGTTTGACTAGAAGTGATGGATGATTTTAAGTAAAATATCACAGTTTACCTATTACTTAAAAAAAAAAAAACACTTCAAAAATGTAACATTCAACAATTCTTCCTGCTGCATTTAAATGATTATTTTAGTCATTATGTGGAAATAAATTTGAAATGTCCAGGTGGCCTAGGCCTGTCTTATTTGGCCATGATCAATACTGTATCTTAGGAACTAAATATTGAACTCTTGGCCTTTTTGTTTTTCTTTGCAATTTTTAGTAGTAGGATGTTTCAAAGAGACATGTAATAATTATAATAGAACTCTGACATTACTGAGTTTAGAAATCACTATCTTGGCTTATTAATAGTGATCTTGGACGTCTGTGATATTATGAATTGCAACTCTATTAAGACACCAATTTGAATTCTGTGAGCCACTATATGAACTTGTAATTCACTCCCATGCAAAACTCCTCTCTCAGGTCAACTTTTTTGGTTGCTGTATTTGTAACTCCACTAAATCTAATATTTATTTATCAATTCCTCTGTACCAAGTACTGTGGTAAAACTTCCTGTCACTTGGTCATCTCAATAACCCCTTGAGGTAACTTCTGTGTTCAATGCCTGCTCCCTTTCTCTGAGATTTACCTTCTATACAGAGAGACAAAGCTCCCATTTCTACCACCTGTCACTGGCCAACAACACCCAGAGCAGGCGTGGACTCCTGATGCAAACCAGCCAATCAAGACCAAGAGGTCTCTAAGCCTGCAGGTAGACCTGTGATACAGCCTTGCTTGGGGAAAAGCTGAGAACGCTCATCTGTAGAGAGCAGAGTGAAGCTAATGGACTAAGAGCATAAAAAGACCATGTGGCTATGGAGATTGAGACAAAGACATAGGGAAAAACAGAGAGGCTGCCTGATGGCTTTCCCAGGATGAGCTCCTTCACCCTGGACTATACTTCTTGCCTTTGGATGTGGTGTAACAGCTCTGCTGAAACTGAAGATAAACGGCATATTTTTCTTATGCTGGTGTGAAGAACATTTCTATGATTCATAGGCATGAGAGCTTGGTTCTCCAAGCAGGAGGTGACACGGCCCCTGCCGCCGAGGCCAGAAAGCCAGAGTGTCAGAACACCATGTCAGGGCTCACACAGAGGTCTCTGAAGAAGGTTTAAATATTTTTCCCAAGTTCCGAGTCACAGCTAATATTTATCACATAGCACAGAATGAGTAGAGGGAGTCTTTGTGAAACTTCTGTGCCTAACAGAATCATTTGTTAATTTAACTGATAAGTATTGTCATTGAGTCACTGAGTTTCAGAGCTGGAAGGGGCGTTCTTCTGACTTCCACAGCAGATGGCCTCCCAGCAGCTACCTGACTTGCCTCATCCCTCAGGAGACACTGTACTGTTTTTACTGAGGATCTCTGGGGTCCCTTGGCAAACCCAAATGCTTTCTTATGGCAACCTTAGCCCTCTGAAGCCTAACTCTTTGGAAAAGGCTTAACTCTGCTCAAGGACAGTGTTTTCTGTGTTTGAATACAGCTTAACCAGTTCTATACCAGACTACACATTCCTCCTAACCTTCTGTGAGTTATGCTTTCAGGATCCGTTACTACCCCGAGGCTAGCCGGAGCCTTCTCCCCTGCAGCGTGCTCAAAATCTAAGCGAGGTTCCAGCACAGACTGTTTCCCTGGTGAACTCCACCATTAACTCCAGTACTTCTCAAACTCTTCCCAAAAAATCAAAGAAAGGGAACACTCATATGAAGCCTGCATTAAACTGACACCAAAGCTAGAACACTACCAGAAGAAAATATTAGATATATCTGATAAATATAGCTGTAAAAATTCCCAACTGAAGACTAGCAAACGGAATTTAACAGTACATTAAAAAAAATCATACACCGGGGCGCCTGGGTGGCTCAGTGGGTTAAAGCCTCTGCCTCAGGTCATGGTCCCGGGGTCCTGGGATCGAGCCCCGCATCGGGCTCTCTGCTCAGCGGGGAGCCTGTTTCCTCCTCTCTCTCTGCCTGCCTCTCTGCCTACTCGGATCTCTGTCAAATAAATAAGTAAAATCTTAAAAAAAAAAAATCATACACCATGATCAAGTGGGATTCATCTCTGGGATACAAGGATGGTTCAACAGGCACCGATCAATTAATGTGATACATCACATTAATAGAATTAAAGATAAAAAAAATCACACAATCATCTCAACAGATAACAGAAAAACCACCACTTGACAATACTGAACATCTACTCATGATAAAACTTTCAACAAATTGGGTACAGAAGGAACAAACCTCAACATTACAAAGGACATACATGACCAGCCCACAGCTAGCATCATACTCAACAGTGAAAGGTTAAAAGCTTTTTCTCTAAGATCAGAACAAGACAAAGAATGCTCACTCCTACCACTCCCATTCAACATAGTAGTGGAAGCCCTAGCTAGACCAATCAAGCAAGAAAAAAAAATAATAGGCATCCAAACAGAAAGGAAAAAACTAAAATTGTCTGTATTTGCATAGGACATAATTTTATAAAGAAAACATTCTAAAGACCACCAAAATACCTGTTAGAATAAACAAATTCAGTAGAGTTACATGATCCATGGAGCACATGGCTGCCCAGTCAGTTAAAGTATCCAATTCTTGATTTTGGCTCAATTTGTGATCTCAGGGTTGTGAGATCAAGCCCCACTTTGGGCTTTCTCACTTAGCATGGGATATGCTTAAGATTCTCTATCTCCCTCTCCTCCCTGTGCACATGTTTATGCTTGCATGCACATGCTCTCTCTCACATATGGATAAAAGAAGATTGAGATATATACACATATACACATATATATTATACATATGGTGTGTGTACACAAACACATGCACACATGTGCACGCATAGACACACACACTAGAATATTACACAGCCATCAAAAAGAAGAATCTTGCCATTTGCAATGACGTGGATGGAACTAGAGGGTATTATGCTAAATGAAAGGAGTTGATCAGAGGAAGACAATCATCATATGACCTCACTGATATGTGGAATTCAAGAAACAAGGCAGAGGATCATAAGGGAAGTGAGGAAAAAAAATGAAACAAGGTGAAACCAGAGAGCAGAGAGAGAGTCAAAACGTAAGAGACTCCTAATCATAGGAAACAGACTGAGGGTTGCTGGAGGTGAGGGGGCGTGGGAGAATAGGGTGGCTGGGTGATAGACATTGTGGAGGATATGTGTTGTAATGAGGACTGGGAGTTATAGAAGACTGATGTATCACAGACCTGTACCATTGAAACAAATAATACATTTTATGTTAATTAACTGAATTTAAATTAAAAGGCATTTTTAAAAAGTTATAGGATACAAAATCAGTGTACAAGAATCAGCTGTTTTTATACATTAACAAAAAAAAAAAAAGAAAACCATCTCATTTATAGTTGCAGCAAAAACAATAAAATACCTAGAATAAATTTTTTAACCAATAAGGTGAAAGATCTTGCACTGGAAACTACAGGACATAGATCAAAGAAACGGAAGAAGACACAAATGATCAGTATCCATGTTCGTGCAGTGGAAATCTATAGAACCTCACCTCTAGATTTTCCTAATCAAAGATTCTAAGGCCAAGTTTTAAAACTGCCACAATCGGTTCAATGGCCCCAAGTATTTACATTTCTCCCACAGGCAAAATATAATCACTTTGTCAAAAAAAAAAATTCACAGAAGTCCCATCCTTCTACAATATCAAGTTCAGCTTTGAGGACTGGGATCTTGTTAACTAAATCTCGTCCAGATGTGATGAGACTCCTGGGGTACAGATGCTCAGATAGGATTTCAAAGGATTGAAAGACCAGTGAACTAAACATACCAGTAATCTAGCCCTCTAAATGAATCTTCAGGGCCGAGACAGGCATAGAATTACTGCAACGGAGACTCAAGTTCAAAAAGAGAGGGCACTCTCTCTATCATGGACCTTCTCTAAGGCTGCAAAGGAACCATGACCTTAAAATTCTTCGATTTGTCTGTTATGTTCATCTGTCTCTCTCACAAAGTCTCCATTTAATGGGAAACACTTAAGACACACTGAAGAACCTAAGATTTTTGTTTGTTTGAAAAGGGTCTGCAAGGACTAAACACAGGCTTAAAAGTCATACCCCAAGCTTCATCTTCTCCATGAGACCACAGTATCCTGACACCAACTAGCATTTCATCCTTTCTCTGAGGTTTTTTCTTAGTCTGAGAACCCCTGACTAGCTGGGAAAACTCACTTGTGACTTTTTCCACTTTTTCCAAACTTTGATCTGTTTTTCTTCTCTCACATTTCATTGTAGGCAAAAATGAAGCCAAGAGAGACCTTGGATATTCTGCCCAGAAACCCCTTCAGCTAGATCACAGAGTTCATTAGGTGTATCTTGTATTTCCACTGTTCTCACAGGTGACAATGTTACCAAACTTCCCATTAACAAGGACCCTCTTTTCCTCCAACTCCCCTAAAGCAACTCAATGTCCCTCTGTATTTCACTTCATGTTCCTCCAAGTCCATGGGTCTCCCATCTCCTATGTGGCCCCCAAATGCCACGTTTTTGGTTTTATTATGATCACAATCCTTTTTCAGGTACCAAGTTGTGCTTCACTTACCTACTGCTGAATAATCACTCCAAAACTTAAGGGCATAAAATAGCCACAGTTTCATTGTGCTCATGGATTCTGTTAGTGAAGAAGTCAGACAGGATATGGGGAGGATAGACTGCCTCTGTTTCATGAGGTCAGGGGCCTCCGTTGTGAAGGCTTGAGTAGCTGGAAGTAATTCAGAGGACCAGGAGCCGGAATCATCTGGGGGCTTCTTTACTCATGTCTGACACCTCTGGGAGGAGGACAACAAGGCTGGACTCAACTGGAGCCATCAGCCAGATAACTTACATGGGGCCTCTCCAGCACGGTACCCTCCAGGTAGCTGAACTCCTTACATGTGATTTAGGGCTCCCAGGTCAAGTTTTCCTGCAAGCAAGCTTCATGGTCGTTTGTGTTCCAGCATCACAGATCATTTTGTGTCACTTCTGCTGAGCTCTACTCTATGGTGGCAGCTTTCAAAACCTGCCCAAATCCAACAGGAGGGGTCCGGACTTCCCCTCTCAATTGGGTTAAAGAATGTGAGGCCATGTTTCAAAACTTACAGAACTACAAGTCTTTGTATTGTTTTGTTGTAATGCTATTAATTTTGCTATGTTCAGAAATGGAAGTCTTTTGATGTTTCTTTACATAAATTAATAGGAGTATGTGCTAGTTATTAAAAGCACATTGAACTATTTATGAGTAGAATAAGACATTATGAATTGAAATTTCAAATGAACAAGATGTATCATCATGTAGCTGGTAGAAACAGTTAAAATAACTTTAAGAAGCTGCTGAAATTAGATCTTGACTCAACATTAACCTCAATAAAAATGATATATAACTTGGGGAACAATTGTATTTAACCTTATGAAGGAAGATCAATGCAATTAAAATGAATTTTCTCTTGAGGCTGCCATAGGACTTGTGCTCTCATTTCATTTGCCTTTGCTTGGGGTACTTGAGAAAAGACAAAACTTTCAAAGAAAATACTGTAATTTGGAGCAGATAATTTTAGTTTTTAGAGCCAACTTGTTTTTTTTTAAACCAACACTCAGCATGAAAATACTAAGCAGAGCATATTAAAATTATGAATGACCACTGAAAATGAAATTGTTCATCCTCTTTAGTCTAAGAATTTTTTGTACGCAGGGCACCTAAGTGGCTCAGTGGGTTGAGCCTCTGCCTTTGGCTCAGGTCATGATCCCAGGGTCCTGGGATCGAGCCCCACATTGGGCTCTCTGCTTAGCGGGGAGCCTGCTTCCCCTGCCTCTCTGCCTACTTGTGATCTCTCTCTCTCTGTCAAATAAATAAATAAAATCTTAAAAAAAAAAAAAAAAGAATTTTTTGTAGGAAAGAAATTACTGTGCTTTCCTTATTCTAGAAACACAAGAACTTTAATTGTAACCTCATACATATGTTTTCACTTCCTTCCTGCCAAACAGTCTATACTTACATTAAAAAAAATCATTTCAAGGCAAAGGATTTCATTTTCTTTTTATGTGTATTAAAAATATGACCTTCTCAGATATTGCTTAGAAGTCTACCTGCAAACTGGTATCTGGGGCCCAAGTAAGTTTGAGAAGGAAGAAAAAGGATTATTTGGTGCTATAAAAAACATAGGTAAATTTTTAAAATCATTTTTATTGAGATCTAGACCACAAGTTAAATAGTGAAATTCTTAAGACAAAGCTGTTTTTGAACCCTTAAGCTAGTCTTCAAGCTCAGAAAAATTTTATTTCTGAAATTCCAAATGGATTATGGGATCCATTTAACATCAGACTTGTAGAGATAGAAGCAAACATTTTTAGATTTAGGAATGACAAGTATAAAAATTGGCAAAATCTTTCTGTATGTTCTGTGAATATTATTTTTTCGAACAGATTATAGAATGTCAGGGAGGCTCTAGTGCTAGTTTCTGTGAAATACCTGTACTGGGTTAGCTGTTATCACCTTCAGTAGTAGATAACACTGGGTTATGTAAAGAAGAGAACTAACAAAGCTTCCCCAGTACCTTCACAACACGGGACTTAAATTTTAAAACTTGGGTCTCCAAAGAGGGAATATGAAACCCAAGGCTGCTATGTTATGAATAAAAGGAGAAAACACAGACCATGTAAATGTTCACTGGGAAATGACAAGCACCTAAGTACTTCCAGAAAAGCTTACATCAAGCATGGCAAACTCAGGTTACCCATCACGCCACTGCTCCAGAGCCCATGGGAGACATTTCTAATGAATCATCCTTTCCTGCCAAGCCCTCCAACAATCTCCCAATGCAGATCTTCAGGCAACTTCTGCCTTGTGTCTGGCACGGACATTCAGATGAACCCTATTTGCCTTCTCTAGAGGAGATGGTCATAGTGATTCCAAACTGAAAAGAAGTCATGGGCATAGCTGTGCTGATTTTATCCCTAGGAATACAGCACTAGGAATCTCTGCAAACTGCCAGGATACTGACCATGATGTGATGCTAACAACTCCAGCACATTCATGGAGACAGCACGGGGCAAGGGTGAACCAACAGGCCATTGAAATCTCTAGTTCTGTAACGTTCAGCAAAGTTTTCACGTCTGTGAAATAGAGATCATGATACCAATCTCTCGAGGTTGATACGAAGATGAATGAAGATAGGCTATATAAATTACCTTACAATAGGTGCTTGCTAAATGTCACTCCCAAATTCTAGCTCATTACTTCTCAAGGGACGCAAGAAGGTCCCGAGAGCAGTGCATAAGTAGGTAACATGGTTGGAAAGTAAAATAGGGAAGATGCTAAAGTAATCATAATTGTTGAGTGCAAGGGAAGAAAACAATCAGGAATCAACACAGAAATGACCAGGATAGTCACAAGCTTTTCATCTCTTGGGACTAGAAACCCTACAGTGTCACCGAAGTCCTGTACAGTGGGGCATGCTGTTCAGTACTGGCTACTGACTCGCTGCCTGGCTTTAGGGAGGACCTGAATGGTCATTTCAAATACAGCTTTTCAGCTCAGACAGAGCCCATCACACAAAGCCAATCATCAAGGGGGAAGGACATCTTTAGCATCCAAGAGAAGGGCCCTTTCTGAGTTCTTCTGCTCCTTCTGTGTGGACCTGATTTCCCAGCAGGCTGACAATTTTTTTTTAAAGTTTTTATTTATTCAAGTAGATTCTATACCCAGTGTGGGGCTCAGACTCATGACCCCAAGATCAAGAATCTCACACCCCTCCAACTCAGCCTTCCAGGAGCCCCTAGAATTTGTTATATATTTTCAAGGTGACCCTTGGCTCATGACAATTTATACCAGTTACTGGTTAAGATAGTCCTATCTGCTTTGGGATCAGTGTGCATTAAGAAAACACGAAGCAGGGGCGCCTGGGTGACTCAGTGGGTTAAAGCCTCTGCCTTCGGCTCAGGTCATGATCCCAGGGAGCCTGCTTCCTCCTCTCTCTCTGCCTGCCTACTTGTGATCTCCCTCTCTCTCTCTCTCTCTGTCAAATAAATAAATAAAATCTTAAAAAAAAAAAAAAAGAAAACACGAACCAAAGAAAGATATTACGGGACAGCAACGTGGCAGGAATTATTTAAAACAAAACAAAACAAACCTTGTATAGTAATGACTCAAAGTTGGAAAGAATAAACTGAAGTGTGAGAGAGAGTAGTAGTAAAGGCCAAGAATGCTGGGATCTGCTCACTGAGGCAGTGCCAAGGTTTCCTTCTCCAGGCTCTACTACTGACGGTGCAATGCTCGCCCCTCTGTGCTCATTTGTAACCTAGACAAGAAGGAAACTGAGGATAATTCTAAGGATTCAGCATGGTCATTTTAAAAAAATTACCAGATCATTTAATTCAATTGCTCTCTCTCTTTAATTAAGAAACAATTCATGCTTTGCAATTTAGTCCCTTTTGACATTTAATTAGGGCTTCCAATCTGCAAGGATGAGTGCTATCAATCAAATCAGAAGACAGTAATGCTTGTTTGCACATTAACAGCACAGAGGTGGTTATTATCGTCCATGGTCCACTCTGAACCCATGAGCACTCATCAAATTTTTTTCCCAGCATTTACGTAACTTCTCCCCGGGCACTGTGTAGCTCAGAGTCTAATATGGTTTTACCTGTTTTAGGGTAAGTAAATGGGACAGTTAAGATACCGTGCGCCCACATACTGTGGTGAACACGGTATGGTGAATGCTCTGACACAGGACAGCAAAATACCGTGAGTTGTGGAGGGGGTTGAGAAAGGCTTCCACAGAGAGGCGAAAGCTGTTTCATCTCGGAGTTGGAACTAGTTGGGAAGAGAACGTGGGCAAGGAAGTCCTGTCCCAGTTGGGGTAGCTTGTGCAAAGGCAGAGAGACCCAGGGAAGTGTAATGCTAATGGCAAAATTCAAGTAGCCTGTGAGGCTGGAGTGCGAAATTTGTTTGAGTGGCAAGAGTGGAAGGAGTGTGAAGTCAGACCATGAAGGAGTCAGACCATGACGGGCCTTCCGTGAAATGCTAATGAGTCTGGATTTGTGAAAGACAAAAATGCATCAGACAATTAAAGAGATTATTTTATTCAGGCTCTTGTAATAGAGAGAGTATCCATTAGTGAGGACAGTGGCAGAGAGGGAGGAAATTGAAGATTTTATAAAACTAGCAAGTCCCTGAGAAAAGGTATCTGTGGTTTTTACCTGGAACATGCAAGGGCAGGCTGACCCTTCACAGCACACAATTTCTCAGAACACAGAAGGAATACAGGGTGGGGGTGGGAGGGGGTGTTCTCTAACAAGGCTGCCTTCTACAGTAACAAGACCCAGATTCAGTTAGAAATTATCAGACTTTGTCCTGGTCATCCCAACGAGGAAATTCCAGGCACTCAAAGTATGGGAGCAGGAGTGAAACCTGTTCAGATGGTACAGCCATCCAGCAACAACCACTTGCCCCCCTCCCCCTTGGAAGAGCTTGCCTGCAAACCTAGAATTGTCAGGAGGCCGTAATCAAGAAAGAATGTTTACTTGGGATTAAGGAACTGCAATTCAGGGTACAAGATTCAGTAGCAACCCAAAGAGTACCCCACAAGGGAGCAAAAGTCAGGTTGTTTTGTTTTTTTTTTTTTAAGCAAAAAAGGAATACTTTTATACATTATTTACAAAGAACATTTTTTACCGGTGTTGGCAGTAGGAAATCTAATCTAGACTGAATATAATTGGTTGCTAAGGCTGTGTCTAGAAAAGTCTGTTACTGTATATTTCAAGTTGTAGGGGTTTTGGGCTGAGTCCTTGGATTATTTGTGGTTTGGTCCAGTTCAAAATTTCATGGTTCTATGAGGGAGGACATGCATAAGACCTATCTCTTTAATGGCCTCCCAGCTCTATCTTAAAGCTCCTTGACATAAGTAACCCCATTTTCGTTGCCCGTCTCACATGCCTCTGGCCTGCCTCTCATATGTCCTTGTCCTGTTCCTTACTTTTGTCTTTGAGACCAACCCCAGGCCCCCCAGGATCTCAATTCAAGCATCATGTCTTAGTTTGATGACCATTAGTTTCTCTAGGGTCTCTAGTTTCTACCTCTTGCCCTGAAGCTGGCACATACCAAAGACCACAATTCCTCACAAGGATTACACCGTATTTTAAGCCATTTTCTTAGAGAACATTATCTCTTTCCTCCCCTCAAACAGACTCCTTTGATCACAGTTCCTAAATCATCCTGGGAATATCTTGATTAAATAGCACTTCCTGGGTAAAGAAAATTATTGGCAAATCCTGGATTGTGCACTGACCAAGCTATTCTTCCTAGTCAGGCTGCTGTCCCACAACCTGGACAAGGGCCGGCCCTGCTGATCTAGACTCCATTTCCTACAGCTTGAGGGTATAGGCAGCTGCTGCTGTTCTGAGAAGGGCTGCTCAACTCCCAGCCATTCAAGCCTGGAGCCACGCAGTAATTGGCTTTGCAAACCTGGACTCCTATGAATTAGCTAGGATAATGATTCTACTTAATCTGTTAGCCCATAAGTGAGCAACATGGATAAGATTAACATTGTACCATAAAATGGCTGGGCAAAGGGGCAGGGGGTGTGGGGAAGGAACACTACAAGTCATATGGTTATAACATTGTATCATCAGATAAATAAGTCCAGCTTTGATGTTCTGCTTCAAGAAAAACAAAAAATGGAAACTAATAAACTACAAGATATTACCTACGTTTACTCAAATTTCACAAAATGTAATCCAACAAATATAATCCACAGCTTCGACAGGCATCCAAAAGCTTTCTAGAAATGGAAAGACCTCTAAGTAAACCCAATTACCATCTTGTTGACTGGAGTATGTTTCCTGGTTAGAACTTCACAGAAAACAAAGAATGCTTTGCACTGAGGCCTTTTTTTTTTAAATTTCTGTAACAAGTGGTTTTAATGTAATTGGTTAAGGTTGTGCTATTATGAATTTAAGCAAAATTAAATTGAGCCACTGAACTTAATGGTATCTCTGATATATAGATCACTATTCTTTAATTTTTTGTAAGATTTTATTTATTTGACAGAGAGAGCATACAAATGGGGAAGAGGAGAAGCAGGCTCCCCATTGAGCAGGGAGCCCAGTATAGGGCTCAATCCAGGACCCTGGGATTATGACCTGAGCCAAATGCAGTCCCTTAACCAGCTGACCCTCCAGGTACCCCTATAGATCACTATTCTTAAGACCGCTTCCTTTATTCTTGTGTACTTATCAAGTCCAGTTGCTTCTGTCTGATACAATTTTCCAAGTAAAGCATAAGGTTTACCAATTAAATCCTTCTCTCCCAGTAAGTTCTACTAGCATTTTCCCTCACAGTCACCTTTTGCAATTGCATAGCAATTTCTATCTAAGGTCCTCCAAGGGTTTTACAAACATTAATTAAGCTTTGTGATACCCCAGCAAGGGAGAAGACCAGCATTCTTCCCGGGAGTCCTCCTCTTGCTGAGATGGGTTGGAACGACATTTGTTCCTTCACTCAAATTCAGCATATGGACCTCTAACCTTGGGAACAGATGTGCTGATTCCTCCAGAATTACAAGTGACACCATGATTCTCTGCTTGCTCTAACAAAGGAAAATGGGGGGACTCACCCAGTATGGGAAGACACTTATTTATATCCACCCTTCTGAATAACTGATCCAATTTTTTTAGGTTTTGAAATCAGCATAAAGTCAATGTTCTATCTATCCTGTTCTATCCATAAACCTCAATTTACTGGCATAGCTTTAAACTTGATGTAGCTAACCATTGGAAAATGGGAAATGAGCATACAGAACCTAGCTGGAGAGGTGTCCACTTCTAGACACACATGGATCTCATCCCACCTTCTAAACGTGCATATGGAACCTTAGTTCCTTGACTGCCCTCAGTACTGCGGTGGTAGGCATGGTCTGCCGAGTATGATGCCTCTTGGCTCTCAATGACTGCATCTCATAACCATGAGGGGAGCTATTTAAAAATATTTCTGTAACTACCTCACATGAATTCAAACAGTGAGGGCATTTTCTATGCCCCTGGGTGTTATTGCTACCAGCAGCCATGGTTCATAGTCTTGAGGAGCAGCTGCAAAGCTTTTGAGAGTCAGGTGAAGCACACCTAAGTCTTTCCTGCAGGCGGTGACCTCCAATTCTAAGAAATGTCCTTTACAAAAACCTTCTACATTTTTTGAACTTGTCACATGGACTTCTAGGTTCCAGTATTCTCACGAGTACTTGGTTACTGGCTTGAAAAATCATCCAGCCATAGAGAGGGACTGCCTGTGGTGAATCTGTTCTCACTGGTGAGGCTGTGAAAATTAATAAAGGGAAACCTTACTAACGTAGTCCAGAGGCCACAAGAGAAAGCTCTCATGCCCAATCACTTTCATCAATTGCAAAACCAACAGGAGGAGGGGTTCTTTGTAAACTGGTACTACTTTTACCCCAACAGGAGGAAGAAAGGTTTTCTCCTTGGCTGGAAAAAGCCCAGCCAATAACAGACTATCACAATTCAGCCAATAAAAAAACACTGTCCTTTGAACTCCCAGTTTATTCCAGTGAATTTTTTGTTTGTACGAGCCCCTCCCAACTACCCTTCCCTTGCCCTTTCCTCTGTAAAAGAGCATTCCTCTCCTTTGTTCTCTACACTTGCCTATGGTTTTGCAATAGCTTGTGTGTACCCAATTGCAATTTTCTGCTATTCCTAAATAGGCCCATTTTTGTTGATAAAATAACCAACAGTTTTATGTTTAAGGTTAACAAGGTCAGTGGGTGTCTGCTGGGGTGTTATCTTTGGTATATTGCCTACTGTCCATCTCGGCCTTTACTGGCTACTCCCTTGATGGTAATTCTAGGCTTGGATGCCAACGTATTACAGAGGGGAAGAGATTTAAATAACGACAGCAGGTACTGGGGCAACATATGGGCCAATGCATCAAGGAGTACATGCTATATAGTTTGCAGAAGTATTGCAAAACAGATCCGCTGGGAGGAGACCAAAGAAAGATGTTACCTAGATTAGCATTTGGTTAAGTCAGACACTATCCTCTAGTTAAATCTGTGGTAAGGCGTATTTTCTATATGGATCTTAATGGAGGAAAATCTGCAGTATTAATTATTTGGGAGAGAGGGGACAGTTGTGTTTCAAAGCAGTGTTTGATACTCCTTGTGGTTTTCGGTGGTGTCTCAGAAACTTCAGTAGGGATGTACATGCTGAATCACAGTGAGAAAATGATTTTGTTCTATTCAAGGTTTAAGAAAGATTTAAAATTATTTTTAAATTCTACCTTCTGGTTATACCAAGGTAATACTCTCAGCTTGGTGTTAATAAGTTTTAAACATCTTTCTGGTACTGATAATAGCTCTTTTTTCAGAAGGATTTAGGGAAAAATGGTAACCAGCTGGAATTTAAGAACTGTCTTCATTTGTATTTATGTGTTATCTTTTATTCATGACAAGCAATAATGTTTTCCAGTTTGGGATAGTGATTTAGAGCTTCTTTATAAATCACAGTTAAGGAAATGTGAGTTGATTTAAAGAGATAATAACCAGGTGGTGCACATACATAGCAAAAACTGTGAAAGGGATCTATTAGTTTACTTGAAAATTATTCTACCACCACATTTTTGGAGGTGTACGTGTTTTTAAAACCAATCTCCTTGCCAACTTGATTGTAAAACAAAGCATCATGGCTCATTTTTAAAAATGAAGTAATTAATACTTTAAATTTAAATGCACCTCAGATCATGCCCAACTATCCCTAACTTAGTTTTCAAGGGGAAACCTTTAATAATGTCATATTTAACCATTTGGGTTATTACCCATAATTTCAACTTGTTTTTAGTACCCATACTGGAACTATTTCTGAAAGCGTCAAAATACATTTTCTAAAGGTAAACAGCTATTCAGTTCAATGAAGAACACAGATGCAAAAATCCTCAACAGAATGTTGGCAAACCAAATTCAACAATACATTAAAAGGTTCATACACCATGATCAAAAGTTATTTATTCCAGCCATGCAAGAATGATTCAACATCCACAAATAAATGAGATGTACCTGGTTAACAAAATTAAGGATAAAAGTCTCTTGATCTCTCAGTAGATGCAGAAAACATTTGACAAAATTCAACATTCATTCATGCTCATGATAAAAGCTCTCAACACATTGGGTACAGAGGGAATGTACCACAACACAGTAAAGGCTCTATATGACAGACCCCCAGCTAACATACTTAACTGTGAAACACTGAAAGGTTTTCCTCTAAGATCAGTAACAAGACAATGGCGACCACTCTCACTATTTTTATTCAACATAGTATGCTTACTGGACATCCTAGCCAGAGATTAGGCAAGGAAATAAAAGCGACCCAAATCAGAAAGAAAGAGGTAAAGTTGTCTCTATATGCAGATGACATGATATTTAATATAGAAAACCCTGGAGACAATAGCAAAAAAACTGCTAGAATTAATTAATTCAGCAAAGTTGTAGGATACAAAATGTAAAAAAATCATTGCCATTTCTATCTGCCAACAACTAACAGAAAGAGAAATTAAGAAAATAATCCCATTTACAATGTAACAAAAACAAGAAAATACTCAGGAATACATTTAACCAAGGAGGTGAAATATCTGTGCACTAAAAACTGTAAGATTGATTGAAAAAAATTGAAGACACAAATAAATGAAAAGATATTCTGTGCTGATGGATTGGAAGAACATTGCTAAAATGTCCATACTACTCAAGCCATCTACAGAGTTGATACAACTCCTATCAAAATTCTAATGACATTTGTCACAGAAATAAAACAATCCTAAAATTTCTATGGAACCACAAAAGAGCCCCAATAGCCAAAGCAATCCTGAGAAGGAAAAAACAAAGCTGAGGAATCACACTTCCTGATTTCAAACTACATCACAAAACTTTAGTAATCAAAACAGTATGATACTGCCATAAAATCAGACACATAAACCAATGGAACAGAATAGAAAGCCCAGAGATAAACCCACACATATATGGTCAATTGATGTACAACAAAGGAGGCAAGAATATACACACAATATACATAATTTATAAATTGAGTTGGGAAAACTGGATGGCCACATGCCAAAGAATAAAAAAGGACCATAGGGGGGAAAAAACAACTCAAAAAGATAAAAGACTTGAACATAAAGCTTGAAACCCTAAAACTCCTAGAAAAAAAAACCAACAAAAAACAAAAAGTAAACTCCTTGACCTTAACCTTGGCAATAATTTTTTGGGGGGCTGACATCAAAGCAAAGGAAACAAAAGTAAAATAACGACATAAAACTAAAAAGCTTTTGTACAGAATAGGAAACCAACAAAATGAAAAGGCAACCAAGGAATGGGAGAAAATATTTGCAAACCATTTACCTGATAAGGGATTAACATTTAAAATAAAGAGTTTATATAGCTCAGTAGCAAAATAAAAACCAAGTTTAAAGTGGGCAGAGAATCTGAATAGAAATTTATCCAAAAAAGACATACAAATGGCCAACAGGAACATGAGAAGGTACTTAACATCACTCATCAGAGAAATGCAGATTAAAACCACGAGATATTGCCTCACATTATTAGGTCGTCAATTATCAACCATGATAAGAAGTAACTAGGCAAGGATGCAGAAAAAAGTGAAACTGTTCCCTGTGGATGGGAATGTAAACTGGTATAGCCTCTGTGGAAACCAGTATGCAGTTTCCTCAAGAATTTATATATAGAACTACCATATGATCCAGCAATTCCACTTCTGGTTATATATCCAAAGAAAATGTAATCATTATCTAGGAATGCTGTCTTACCACGTTCACGGCAGCATTTTCATATAGCCAAGGTATCAAAAGGTATGAAAACAACCTAGGTGCCCATCAACACACTGTTGAAGAGACATGGCATATATATTCCATAATATACAGGTATTAATATTTATATATAGATACATGTGTATCTATATATAAATTACTCAGCTGTATAAAGAAGGAAATTCTGTCATTTGCAACTACATATATGGGGATTTTCCCCACCCCAACCAATTCTAACTCACCTACTAAGTAGGTGTCCTAGTCCTACAATTCAATTCTGATACTACCTGGAGTAAGCACAGAACCCACAGGTTAAAGGCTCAGTTCCCCTAGACTGCCTCCCACTTCAGGCGCCAAGAGTAAGTAGTCAGACCCCGGATGGCCTATATAACCGCCCAACTTGGCTACAAATTGGTGGTTCCCATGACCCCCTCCTCAGGTTCAGTAATTTGCTGTAATGATTCACAGAACTCCAGGAAACACTTGTATTTGCTGGTTTATTCCATAAGATATGACAAAAGACACAGTTGAGCCAGATGAAGAGGTGCATAGAGTCCGACAAGGAAAGGTCTGGACTTCCAGAAGCTTCTGTGCCCAGGGTATTCTGTGCCACCTTCCCAGCTCGGGGATATGTTCACCAACCCAGAAACTCTCCTACTCCCAAGTTTATGGAGGTTTTGCAATGTAGTGTTTTTATCATCTCAGTCTCTGGCTCCCCTTCTTTCCCCAGAGGATGGGGAGTAGGGGGCTGAAAGTTCCAAGCTTCAAATCATGGCCTGGGCTTTCTTCTGGCCAGCATTCATCCATAAGCCCAGTGGGAGTCACCTCACTAAGACAAAAGATGCTCCCATTACCCAGGATATACCAAGGATTTAGGAGCTCTGTGCCAGGAAACAGGACCAAACACCAAATATTGAAACAAAGGATGCTCCTAGCACTTCTTTTACTTTACTGTTATCAGGAAATGACAAGGGTTTTAGGAGATCTGGGTTAGGAACTGAGGATAGAGACATTTTTTCCCTTAGTTTACAGAATGAGACTAGCATCTATAGTTTAGTTAAGACTATTCCACCAATGTCTGTTTCCTGGGCTGGGTATTATACTACAACTATACAAGAAGTCATCACTGGGGAAAGAATATACGAGACTCTACCATTTCTATAACTTCCATTGAGTCTTCCGAAACTATTTCAAAGTAAGTAGTTGTTGTTGTTGTTGTTTTTTTTAAGTACACTTGATCTTTTCAGAAACACAATGATGATTTTTAAGACCAGGGACATGACATATGTGATTTCTACTCTATCTACTCAAATGTGCAGAAGCACAAGCACATTTCTGTTCTCTACCAAAAAAGTGTGAGAAAATCATCAACAGGTGTGAACCTGTATAAATTTTCTCAGAGGTTAACAAAAATCCATTCTCTGGAGCTAGAACAGAAATATTTGCCATAAGAATTAGCTCGTCTCCAGTTTACCTGCTGAAGTTGCAAAAAGGATACTTAGGGCCAAAACTTTTTGAAAGGATGAAGAGAGAAATATCAACATAGCTTCTTTCGAAGAGAAAAGTCAGCAGGGGCTGCTAGGTTTCCCTGTCTGTCTCCTGCAGGCTACTCCCACACTTCGACCTGCTGGGTGTGCTACAGGGTTGGGGTCGGGAGAGAGACCCATTTCTTCTCTCCAGGGAAACTCATCACAAATGAAAAATAAATAGGTGTCAATCGCGGTGAAACTCAATCCCCCATCCCGACACAGCTCATTTTCTTGTTTTCCTTCCATGGCCTTTGTCTAATCAGCCACTCCACATGTGGGCACTCAGTGAGATTGCAAACACGCATTCTCACATAGTGACCTCCCTTAACTAACTTGAAAATTCGTTTCATCTAAAAATCCTGGGACTTCAAACTCAGAAATCATGTCTGAAGCAAAAATAACAAAGGAAGCTTCGTATAAAGGCAGATTTTCATGCTCCTTAGGTGCAGCCACTTTCAAAACCGTGGAAGGATCTGGAAAATCAGCTTTGTTCTGTGGAGTGAATCAGGCTTTGAAGGTTCTGCAGTTGCCAGAGCCCCAGAAGGTCTTTCTTGCGGCTGTTACCGCTCAGTACACTTGTGGGCCCAAGGGCTACATTCCCAGAGGAGAATTTAGGTGATTACCTGGACAGCTCAGGTCTTCCCTAAATCGTTCTCATCCTTGTGAATGTGACCCTTCGGGAACAAGTGGCGTGGGTTCACACGACTCAGTTTGTGCTCAGGTGAGACTCCATAAAGCCTTTAGAGTCACCTGGTACTCAAGGAGCACAAGCAGGTTATTACTTCCCTGGTGAATACAAATCGAGAACTTCACAAACATTTCTGCATGCAAGAAAAGCAAGGACTTTGGTACAGAAATGGAGTACAGTGCACTGAAGGCTCCGGGGTTGACTTGGTAGGTTTTTAAAAAGTTTTCATTCTTCCACATATGCGCAGCCAAGAGTTAAACTACTTGCTCTAGGAACATTTTTCTTTTTCTTTTTTTTTAAATTTTTAAGATTTTATTTATTTGTCAGAGAGAGAGAGAGCACGAGAGAGCGAGCACAGGCAGACAGAGTGGCAGGCAGAGGCAGAGGGAGAAGCAGGCTCCCTGCCGAGCAAGGAGCCGGATGTGGGACTCGATCCCAGGACGCTGCGATCATGACCTGACCCGAAGGCAGCTGCTTAACCAACTGAGCCACCCAGGCGTCCCTTTCTTTTTCTTTTTTAAGAAATTTTATTTATTTGACAGACGCACAGCTAAAGAGGGAGAACAAGTAGGGGAAGGGGCGGGGGAGATGAGAGAAGCAGGCCTCCCGCTGAGCAGGCAGCCCTATGTGGGGCTTGATCCCAGTATCTGGGATAATGACCTGAGCCAAAGGCAGACCCCCAACAACTGAGCCACCCAGGAACCCCATTAGGACTATTTTTCAAAGGCTACATTCCCCTGTTTCCCAGCTATCCAAATGAAAGCTTTTTCTAATGATGAGGCAGAGAGACATTTTAAAACAACAGTGTGAGGGGGCTCCTGTGTAGTTCAGCTGTTTAAAGGTCTGACTCTTGATTTTGGCTCAGGTCATGATCTCAGTTTTGGTATCGACCCCATGCACAGAGCCTGCTTAAGATTCTCTCTCCCCATCTCCGTCTCCCCCCCTAAAAAATACAACAACTGTGAAAAAACAACAACTGTGGGGGGCATCGGCCCCTTGTCAAGGAACACTAGCATGCAACTGAATACGGCTTTGAGCCATATTGAAGAGAAGCCGGCCTTATGGATGGGTGTTTGCAGTCCTTGAGCACTTGATGTCGGTCATCAAACATCTAAAGACATATATACCGAGAGACGCACTTTCTATCCTGAACTAAAAAAGGTCATAGCCTTGTTTTATTTTCCTCTTTCTGATCTAACAGACAACGTCAGCAACTTAAAACAACCCAAACTTACTCCCTTACAGTTCTGCAGGTCCGACGTCCAAAAGAGTTACTGAGCTAGAGTCAAGCGGTTGGCAGGGCTGCATTTCTCTTTGGAGGCTCCAGGCTAGAATCGGTTTCCTTACCTTTCCCGGGTCTTAGAGGTTGTTTGTCTCCCTCGGCTTGTGGCCTCCTTCCTCCAAGTTCAAAGCCAGCGAGAGGAGTTCAAGTCCCTTTAATGCGCCCATGTCTCGGGTTTTCTGCAGCTGAGGATGCTTTTCTGCTTTTAAGCCCCCTGTGAAGAGATTGGATCCACCTAGATAATCCAGGCTAATCTCCCCATCTCAAGGTCCTTACCTTTAATCACATCTGCAAAGTCCCTGTTGGCCCCGAGGGAGACATTCACAAAGTGCAGGGATTCGAATATGGGCTGTTGTTTTGCCACCACAGGCCTCTACACAGACGTGTGCCAGGCTAGACGTATACACTGTGTGTCTCAGTCAGTTTGGGCTGCTGTAACAAAGCAGTAGAGACTGAGCGGCTTATAAATAGCAGAAATTGATTTCTCACAGTTCTGGAAGCTGGAAATCGAAGAGAATGTTGGCAGTCTAATCAGGTTCTAGTGAAGGCCTTCTTCCAAGTGGCAGACTGTCAATTTCTTTCTTTTTTTCTTTTTTTTGTTCAGACTATCAATTCCTTGTTGAATCCTCACATCATGGAGAGCAGAATGAGAGGAAGCCAGTGCTCTCGTGTTTTTCTCTAAGGGCACCTAGCCCACACCTGAAGCCTCCACCCTCATGACCTAATTACCCCCCCCCCGCCCCCCGCAAAAGGCCCACCTCTTAATACCATCACACTGGGGGGAAGGATTTCAGTGTATGAATTTAGAGGGACACAAACATCCAGCCCTTATCACCATAGTACCATCTCCTGGTGCTCCTGTTTTACCAAAATACAGATAATGGAGAACTTTGGAGGTGACTGAAGTCGACTCTCATCAGCTCTTGCTACTCAGAAATTTACATTTCAAATCATGCACAGCCCTGTTGCTTTGATGACGAGGCTGTGGCTGTTCTCTCATTACAACCCGGGAATTTTTAGATCATGTGGTGGGAAGCTCATGACATACCATCTGAGGAGAACAAGAGTTCACATTTATTAAGTTTCTACTCTTCAAGGAGACTCATCCTTATGAACGGTATCACACATGTGCATTTGCCCTCTGCCCAAAGGGTTGGTCAAAGGTCTGCACTAGCAGATGGGAGGGGTATGATGGGAACTTGAGGAATTTGTTGTCAGTCCCTATCCCTTTTGAGCCCCATTTTGGCAGTACCTATCTTCCTCTACCTGAGGTTAGAGGTTCTATTGGCTATCATCTCTCCCTTGGCTACAGGTCTTTCCGGGTTTCGGGAACACTCCTTCCTTTCGGTCCTGAAGGTCCAGAGGTTGTAATGGTCCCCACTGTTGCTAGCCCATGTATGCTTCACCATTCCTTGCTGATCCTGCTTATTCCTACCCACACCATGACGAACACTTCCTTTATTAAACTCTTTTCCATTATCTTGTTTATATGTGCCAACCATCCCTTGCCGGTGCCCCGCCTGATATGACTGGATGTGTCAGGATCTTGTGATCTTGGCCAAGTTATTCAACCTTCTGTATTCAATCAGTATTCTCATATGTAAGATGGAGATTAAAATAGCTACCCCTGTGATGGTGGCAACAACTAAATTATTTAATTCATGTACAGCTTAAGTTAACACAGTGTTTGGCACACAGTGAACATTTAAGTGTATTTTTATCAAAATAAAGGAAATGAATTCTCTGAGGAACTGAAAGCTCCATCTGGATCCAAATGTTCCACCACATCATTTCTTAAAATGTACTTTTGGCTCCATGAAAAAGTACTATTTTGAGCAGCTATTAAACTAAGGTCTTCGGATTTGCCAATGACTGTTAATGATGCTGCTCAAGATATCACCCAAATAGTCCTCATGCACCAAGGGATGTACAAATTAAAGTATATTTGCTCTTTAATTTGATTTTCTGGAATTATCTAGACACTGATTCTCTGCTTTCTAGTTTTCTGGATATGGAACAATTTAAATAATGTGAGCAGAGAACTGTTATAGTAGAATAGATAATATTTAGGAAATAAAAGTCTGTCTATAAATCAGTTCAGACTCACTAACTGCTTCTCAGCTTACAAAAGTTTACACCATGATCTACTTACAGCTATAAGAATATAAATATAGAAATTTTAAGAGGACATTCAACTTTTAAAAGGTGATGCTCATCATGGAATCAGGAAAAGGATGAAATTGCAAAAGAACTACAAGAAATCCTTCAGTATTTTGGTACCCGCAGATCCAAGTTGAAAGAGACAGAGACAGAGAGGTATCTGGAATTGGAACTTCCCACGTCACCTTTCCAGATATGGATGAAAAAACTTTTAACAGCTGGTATCAGGCTCTTTTTTTTTTTTTTTTAAGATTTTATTTATTTATTTGAGAGAGAGTGAGAGAAAGAGAACACGAGAAGGAGGAGCAGACTCCAGGAGCATGACCTGAGCTGAAGGCAGACGCTTAACCGACTGAGCCACCCAGGCGCCTCTGGCATCGGACTCTTTAGGCAGTGTTGCTGTTGTTAGTTTCAGAGGGAAAATGAGGCTCTAAGGGTATGATCTATATGAACTGCTCTGAATAAAAAGTAATTCTTTTACTTTTTGAAATTTTGAAATCTCACCACAGAAATTTGGTGGTGAGAGGAAGCAAGAGAATGGAAGGAGCAAAGGTGTGGGTGGCAGATACAAGAGGAAAATCCACAATAGTTGGCTAGATCTATATAAAATTTAAGGTGTTTGCCTTGCTGTGATTTAACTACTCTGTTTCCCAAGATCTTTGGTAAAGCCTGCTACACACACAAATACCTCATCTGTGTGATTTTCTCAAGAAGGAAATGGGGCGCTAGTCCACATCTGGGTCAGTACACGTCAGAGAAAATAGGAGTGGGGGTGGGGAGGTCAGACAAAGGATACTAAGAGGGCAGCAGAAGTGGGAACAGAGAGCAGATCTATCTATAGAAACATGAGTTCCAAGACCTTTGTGAAAGTATCAGAGAGCGCTAGACTTACCATAGGATAGAGAATGAAGAATTTAAACCCACTTTATTTAAATCTGAAAGGACAGGATGACCTCAGCTGATATATGAATTAAAATTTGTCAGGGATCCAAGTGAAAAAATAGAAATATGAAATTAGATCTACTGGTGTCAATCTGTTAGGATAGCTGTATTTTTACTGCTAGTATTTTCTTGACCCCATATTTCAATAGTTCTGACTGAATCTGTACAAAAAACAGAGTAAGAGCTTTAAGTCCATTAAAAGATTAGTCAGGTTTTTTTTTCTTTGATAAAAGACAGCCATTGCTAAAACACTGTATCAACTGCAGAGAAAACGCGGTCACGGCCTTGGACTTAATCACACGAAGACTTTAAAATGTCTTATTTTTGTTAGTCAATCACTTACAGTCAAGTATTTATTGAGTTCCAAATCTATGCTGGCACATTAAATGACCACAAACCGTTGCCTTATCCTGTGATAGCTCACCATTTAGGGATTAACCACAAAATACTAGATGATATCTATGCTCACAACTCAAGAGCACTGTTTTTCAAAAAAACAAAAAGGCCTGTGCCCACCATCCACACGCCCAGACACACACACCCTCTTATTTTGGGAATCTACAGGTTTTACGATGATCTCTAAACCCATTTAGTTTGCATTGGTCACAACAGTTATGAAAATCTTAAATTTGTAATGATCATAGCCTCTTTGCAGACTTCTTGTGGGGCTTAAGATTTTTGCCCAGGGCTTATGGCTTCACGTGTTTCTCCAAGCTGAGAAGAGCATTATGACATTCTAGACATTCTGAGAAGAGCACATAGACATTCTAGGTCATTGTCCATCAAAGAACCCAGGTTCCATTGAGCCACCTACAGTGGAAGTGATTGTTTGGCGGATTTTCCGTACTTACCTCTTAGCTTGTGTAAAAAATCGAATATGACCTTTTTTAGAAAAGTAACTGAGGAGTGTCTGGGTGGCTCAGGCAATTAAGTTGCTGCCTTCGGCTCAGGTCGTGATCCCAGGGTCCTGGGGTCAAGCCCCGCATTGGGCTCCTGCTCAGTGGGGAGCCTGCCTCACCCCCTGCCTCTGCCTCTGCCTGCCACTCTGCCTGCTTGTGCTCTCTCTCTGTCAAATAAATAAAATCTTAAAAAAAAAAAAAGACAGAAAAGTAACTGACTAAGCTATATAACAGAACAGTTCTCCAACATAACACAGAACTTTAGTGGTGAAAGTAAATTTTTGATTTTTATTCATTATGTTCCCTTGGCTTCATTATATGAAAGTCACCTCATATTGATCAATCACATGGCACCTGGGTGACTCAGTCGGTTAAGCATCCAACTCTCGATCTCAGCTCAGGTCTTGATCTCAAGGTGGTGAGCTCTGGCCCCACATTTGACTCCACACTGGGCATGGAGCCTACTTAAAAACAAACAAACAAACAAACAAGAAAACAACACAACAACAAAATATTTATCCATCACTTAATTTCCTGGAAACCTGTGTGCCCAGGGAGTTTATAGATAAGTATAGAGGTAAAGCAAGCAAATTCAAAAAATGTATATTTGGAATAACCTACTAAAGATGTCTAATTTTGTGTGTCAGCTTTGCTAGGCCACAGTACCTACATTTTGGTTAAACATCATTCTAGGTGTTTCTGTGAAGGTGTCTTTTTGGATGAGATTAACATTTAAACTGGTAGACTTCGAGTAAAGCATGTTTCACTCCATAGTGTGGGTGAGCCTCATGTAATTGGATGAAAACCTTAATAGAACAAAGACTGACCTCTCACCCTCTCAAGAAGGAATTCTGCCTTTGGACTCAAACTGCAACTTTTCCCTGAGTCTTCAGCCTACTAACTTTACCCAGCAGATTTTGGTCTTGCCAACCCTTTACAATCAGATGAGCCAATTCCTTAAAATTCTCTCTCTCTCTCTCTCTCTCTCTCTATATATATATATATATATATCCTGTTGGTTCTGTTTCTTTGGAGAACCCTAGCTAATATATTACCAAAGCCATTTTTATAATTTACTAGAAGTAACATCCGTAACAAAAAGTCTTGGCCAAGTACCTACACTTGTAGGATTATTCTAGAGGAAAATTTAGATGTTGTCGATCAAGTTTTAAAGTATTTCAGGGAATCCGAGTTTCAGTTTGATCTCCTGAGGCAGAAGTTGCCGCTCCAAGAAATTGTGCCTGGTCATACTTCTGCAACAAATATGGTGAGGGCGGGGGTGGGAAGCTATTTTATGCAAAACACTGTTGTAAACACTGAGGATAAAGCAGTGACTTTTGAGACAAAAATCCCCATTTTCATGGAGTTTTTAATCCTAGTAGAAGGAATAGACAACAAATAAATTTATATAGGTCAGATGGTGATGAGTACAAAGAAATTAAAATAATCACCCTGCTTTAGGGTGGAGAGTGATGAGATCATTGTGTTTGTATGATTTCATAGAGGGTGTTTGGAGTAAGTGACATTTCAGCCAAGACGTAAGTGTAATGAAAGAGAGAGTCATGCCGATTTATGAGTAGGAAGCGTTCCAGGCGCTGAGAACAGGAAGGCCAAAGGCTGTGGGGCAGAAATGAGGCCAGGGTACTCGAGAAACACAAGGAGGGCAGTATGTTGAGAGAGGAGTTAGCAAAAGAGAGAATAGGAGACAAACAGAGAAGTTTCCATGACTTGTCTGTGTAGACACAACAAAAATTGAAAAGAAGTCCGAGGACATAGTCTTGGGACACTCCAGTGTTTAGAGGTCAGGAAAGGAATTGCATGGAGTCGAGGGGATGGAGGAGGATGAACCAGGGAGGTAGAAGAAAACCCCACGGAATGCAGGGTCTTGAAGGAAGTGTTTCAGATAAGGAGGAGTGGTCAAAACAGGTCAAGTAAAACGAGGACTGGGCATTATCACTGGACCCATCCACATGGAGGTTTATTGTGATCTTGCTAATAGGAACTTGAGTACAACAGAAGAAAAAAAAGCGTAATTAGAGTCTGTTCAAGAATGACTTAGAGGAGAAGTTTAGACAAAAATATGGGTGATTCTTTTACAGTTTGAGGCAAAAGAGAACAAAGGATGAAGTTCTGGCAGGGGTTTTTAAAAAATGTTTTGGGGGGCACCTGGGTGGCTCAGTTGTTGGGCATCTGCCTTCCGCTCAGGTCATGATCCCAGGGTCCGTGGATGGAGCCCCGCATTGGGCTCCCTGCTTGGCAGGAAGCCTGCTTCTCCCTCTCGCACTCCCCCTGCTCTGTTCCCTCTCTCGCTGTATCTCTCTCTGTCAAATAAATAAAATCTTTTAAATTTTTTAAAAAAATGTTTTGGGTTTTAAAAAAAAATTGTATTAGGCTAGATATTTCCTGACATGCATGTACCCTAATGGGAATGACCTAGGGAAGGAGGGGGAGAGATGTCAACTGGTAAGGCAGGATGGGAGGGAACAGATTCAGTGCAGAGCTGGATGCTAGAGGAAGGAGGGCAGAGTCTGGGGTATAGATACAAATATGCTTGTAGGTTTAGTGATAAGAATGCGGGGAAGCTTTCTTTTAACTGGCCAGTTTATTACAACGAAATATAATACACGAGTGAAGATAGGGGAAGAGATGTTAAATGCCAGAAACTTTCTTTCCTGACAGTGAGTCTCTGTTTTCCTCAGTTGAGTTTAAGGAATTAAAAGGGAGGCTTTCTATCCTATCCTCTGCAAGCAGAAGATATTTACAACTAAGGACATCTTTGAGTTTTTTTAAAAACGATTGACCAAGAACACCTACCTGCCAGCTGTCTCATTGCTTAACCTGCCACTCCACTGCTCCAGGTACCAGGGGCTGTTTAGTGACATTACTAATGGGAATACAGCTTCAGACTGATCTTGACTTCTTCTCTATAGTCTTAGATAAGAACTTATGAATAAAACTGTGTTTTAGATATTGCACTGGCTCTTGTTACTCCTGCCTTGTTCTCAGAGGAGGATCTAATCCCAAAGGAGTTAAGAAACCTTCTTTAGAATTATTATTAAAAACTCATTCCTGGGAATGGGGGTGAGGGAAATGGGGGAACGGGATCAAGAGATACAAACTTCCAGTTATAAAATAAGTAAGTCATGGGGACTGTAATGTATTGAAGGGGAAATACAGTCAATCACATTGTATTAATTTTCGTATGGGGGCAGATGGTAACTGGACTTACTGTGGTGATCAGTTTGCAATATATACAAATGTTGAGTCACTATGCTGTAAGCATGAAAATAATAAAACTCTGGGTATCAACTACACTTCAATAAAAAATTCATTCCTTCTGACAACTTACAAGGCAAATACAACAAGCATCTACTAAGTACCCACCATGTGCTTGGGACTAATCCATTTTTTTAAAATTATAGTTGACATACAATGTTATATTAGTTGAGGATGTGCAACATAGTGATTCAGCTATCTATAGGTTATGCTGTGCTCACCACAGTAAGTATAGTCACCATCTGTCACCATATAACATTATTGCAATATTATTGACTATATTCCCTGTGCTATACTCTTCATCTCGTTGGTTTATTTATTTTATAATTGCAACTTTGAATATCTTAATCCCTTTCACCTATTTCATGCATCCCCCCTCCTACTCCCTGCCCTCTGGCAACCACCAGTGTGTTCTTTGTATTTGAGTCTGCTTCTGTTTCTTTGTTCTTTTGTTTTGTTTTTTAGATTCCACACATAAATGAAATCATATGGTATTTCTCAGTCAGACTTATTTTGCTTGGCATAATACCTTCTAAGTCCATCCACGTTGTGGAAAATGGCAAGATCTCTTTCTCTTTTAAGGTGGAGTAATATCCCATTATGTATATATATCACATCTTTATCCACTCATCTCTGGATGGACACTTGGGTAGTTTCCATATTTTGGCTAATGTACACAACACTGTGATAAACATGGGGGTACATCAAGTATCTTTTCGAATTACTGTTTTTGTTTTCTTTGGATGAATTCCCAGTAGTGGAGCTACTGGATCATATGGTATTTCTATTTTTAATATTTTGAGGTATCTTCCATACTGTTTTCTAACATACAGTGGTTGTGCCAATTTACATTCCACCAACAGTGCATAAAGGGTTCAGCATGGGATTAATCTTTTCTAAGATTCATGAAGTAAAAGCAGTAGTAATTCTCTGACTCTCACTGACCTTCAGCCGGTCAATTCCTTGAAATTTTTATAACCTTCCATTAGCTAATTAATTTTGAAACATCCTTGTAAAAATAATCCACTTGATGACTAAAATATTATTAAGGGATAATGTTTTGATCTAACAGAGGCTTTAAGGCTCAATGCTAATATTTTTGTTTCTTGGAAGATTCCATTTTCCTTGTGAATCTCTGTATTGAATTCAGGGCTCTTCCCTCCCAATGCTAGCCCCACTACAAGAGTGAGAAAAGAGGGAGGAAGAAGAAAACTAACATTTAGCATCCACTATCTGCCAGGTACTTTCCAGGGGTTATTTAAAATTTAAAAGAATATCACAAACATATCTCTGAGTCTCCATTTTTGCAAAGTAGGAAATGGGTATAATAAAAGTAGCTCTAAACCACTTGGCATCGTAAAGAGCTGTTACTTAATTATAATGCCTCAGAAAATTCTGGAAATACGACACTGCTGAATTTTGCTGCAATATGCCACAAGCTCTCCTGCATAGAAAATCTGCCCACTGTGTCTTGGCCTGGCATCTGGGCGTTGAGATTGTCCCACTCTACCAGCCTGAGTTAATCAAGGTCATTGAAAGCTGTTCCTGTCGTGCCACTGTAAGAAGCCGCTCCAGATTGATGTTATCAGCAAATTTATTAAGCTTACGCTCCTTTCCATCACCCAGTGGATAACTCTGGCCCACAACTAGCCCTTATGGATGGACACCACTTGACAAATGTCCTCGGGATGAGAAGAAGGCATTGATAGCTGTTCGTTGATTGCGACTCTTCAGCCACTTGACAGCACTGTGATCCAAGCTATGTATTACCAGCTTGTTGGAAAAAAAAAAATGTCATGTGAAATGGTATCAAAAGCCTGACTGAAGTCTGGATATATATAATCTGTCCCTTCTCCTTTGTCAGTGTGTCAAAGAAGAAATTAAACTTACTGGCTGGTTTCTCCCTAAAGATAGGTTGGTGACTACCTGACCACTCTTATTTTGCAAATTTGCCTATCAATGGATTCTTCATGTCTTGCCCAGGTTGAGGTTTTTGCATTGCAATGAACAAGCATCCTAACTCCACAATCTCAAAATCTTCAGATACTTTTAGATTGTCTTTCTTTAGATTCTACTCTGACTCTTTAAGGCAGAAGAATAAGCTTTTAAAATCCAGGGAGTGGTGAAAATATTCCCTTCGTGCATTCACATGTGCTCTATTTAAGCTCACTTCAGACAAACAACTACTGGCCACCGGAGGAGAATGTCTTTATATTCCAGTTCTGACTGCAATAAAGAGGTGTTTTTTGTCAGGAATCAGCCAACCTCTGTGAGATGGGGAGGTTGGGGGTGCAAGTGTATGTGTGTGTATGCGAAAGACAATACAGAGGGAAGAAGGAGCCAGGCTCTTTCAAGGAAAGGTGAATTCTTTCCTACTACTCTGCTTTCATTCCTTCCCTTAAATAAGGTCATAGAGAATTTTCCTCCCAATTTTCTACATTGCTAATGAGTGCAATTCAATCTACAGACTAGGAACTAAACTTAATGCACTTACATTTTGAATGGTAGATTTGGTTTTCCGTTTCCTGTCATTCCCAGTGACAAGTCACCTCTTTTTCCTGACATCACTTCCCACATCTTTGCCCTGATGTCACTTCCCATGTCACTTCCCTCATTGTGGTCACCAACTCTTTTGATATACTAATCAACGTCCTCCCATTCCTGGTGGAGATGATTAGGCTTTGGGTTTGATGCTGAACACTTTCATAGTTCATATTTTTCATCATGCTGTTCTTATTTCTGGGAAGGGGATAGAGCATGGCTGATAAAATATATGGCACTCCTCCTCCATGAATATAGCAGACCAAAAAAACAAACAAACAAACAAAAAAGTCAAACCAGCATTCTTTATTCCTGAGACTACCACAGGAGTCTTCCTGACATAATACCCTAGACCAGGGATCCACAAACATTTCTGTAAAAGACCAGACAATAACTAGTTTATGTTTTGTGGACCATACTGTCTTTGTTGCCCCTACTCAACTCTGCCATTTCAGGGTGAAAACAGCCACAGACAATATGGAATTGAGAAAGGGGCAGTTGGGGCTACGTAGGGAGAGATACATAGGGAGCTCTGCGATTAAGCTCACAGAAATCCCCAAAATTGTGGAGGTATAAGGAAACTAGAGATAAGGGAACACTCCAGACCACCCTGCCCTAGGTGTCTGAGGGGAGAGACTTATTTATGACAGACTCCTGTGGTCAACAGAAAATAATCAGACACTAAAAAGAAGTAACCCATTAAAGATGTTATTACTAGTCCTTAATCAATGGTGCTGCCAGTAGAAAAGTCAAAAAGATTTAAGTTCCCTGGCTAGCTTTCTATAAAAGACCAGCCCTAAAAGCCCTCAGTGGCAATCCTGTCAGGACCCTCTTACTCCTGAGAGTTTTTTTCTTTATCCTTGCTTAATAAACTTCTATGACTTTATTCTCTCTCCTTTGTCCATGAGATTCATTCTTTGACTCCATGAGACAAGAACCTAACTCTCCTGCTTCAGAATGAATGAGCATGGCTATGTTCCAACAAAATGTTATTTACCAAAAGAGGGGGCTGGCTGGTTTTAGCGCATGGACTTTTGTCTATAGTTTGTCAACTATAGTTTGCAGGTACTTGCTCTAAATACCTACCACCAACCAAAGTTGCCATCTGAAGATGGAAATTATCCAGTGTTCTTGGGCTCAAGTACAAGATGCTACAAGGCATCAGTGTTGACTCTATTAACCTGGAGACTTCCACCCAAGGAACAGATGTAGCCCAGTTTTGGGCCCTCTACTCTGAGTGTCTTGAAGGGAAAAGTCACTTTGGGACCAAGGAGAGCAAGTTCCAAGCCCAACCCATTTTCATTCTCTTCGACTTTGTCAGTGGTGTGGCTAGCATGGGAATTCTATACATTCATTATCCAAACATGCAAAAAAAAAAAAAATTGACATGAAATACCTCTGTCATTGCCTTAGAATAGGTACTATTATGTATAACACTCCGATGAACCAAAAGTTCACCCCCCCTTCCCCATCAGATGAAAAAGAGGCAAAACAACAACCAAACAAATCTAAATTACATTTTAATGGGATAGGATGAAATGGAATTCAACTGCACCCTGGCAACCACCAATTGTATCTCAATTATTTATGAGCTTTAAAATGCTCAGAAGTAGATTAAACCATTCTATTCCTGATTCTTGTGGGCTCTTTAGCCAAACAGACCACTGAGGTGAAGGTAGATAGGGCTTTGAAAACCTAAAGGGGCATTTCAGGCAAAAAGTAAAATAAAATATGGGTGCCTGGGTGGCTCAGTTTGGTTAAGCATCTGCCTTTGGCTCAGGTCATGATCCCAGGGTCCTGGGATGGAGTCCAGTGTTGGGCTCCCTGGTCAGCTCAGAGTCCATTTCCCCCTTTCCCTCTGCTACTCTCTCCAGCAAATAAATAAGACCTTAAAAAAAAAAGATAAAATAAAATGAGAGAGATTAATTTTTCCCAGAAAACTATTGCTTGAATTAAATGTCTCTTACTGTCTTTTAATAAGGATAGTTAATAAATCTGTTAGACCTGTTAAATATTATTACATAATATGCTTTTATATTTAAAAAGAAAACTTCTCTGATTTCAGTGATAGGATGTTAACAGGGCTCCTCTCTTAGGAAGTTGTTTAATGGAACTCATTCTCTTCTCTTAGGCTGGCACTTATCATCTACATGCATTTTATTCTTCTCCTGCCATCGCTTCCAGCAGAGATCATAAATGTCCTCTTCTCAGATTATTATCCAGAAGAAAAAGCACAAAATTCTTCATTTGATCCTTTCAAGCCCGACATTATGTGAAAAGACAAGAAATCTATTTTTATATCCACTCATTACCCTCAAACTCTCTTTAATGCAGCTTTATCAATTTGGACAATAAAATCTCATTAATTTGTCCTCCATCACTTTGGAATTTGAGATAATTTGGGCAGGGCTAGCCTGAAGATGATCTGTTCAATATTTATGGGAAAATAAAATTATTCATGCTGATGATTAATGCAAATAGCCTAACAAAGCAAGCTAGAAGTTCAACTGATATTATTAAAGTTTATACTCATCAGTAGGCTTTCAAGGTCCTCTCTGAACTAGCCAGAACATACTTCCCAGCCTCATGCCCCAACTCTATGTAGCTACTGCCATAGCCAAAGCCAAAGATCACCCCGTGTTTGCCTTTTTCCTGCCCTACATGCACTGTCCCCTCTTGGAAATGCCCGTGTCTTCTTCCTCTAGTTCTAGCTCTCAAAATAGGATTCCTCCGTTGAAAACCAAACTGAAACATCACCAGCACTGTGAAGACATCTCCAATACTGCAAGCAAGATGAACTCTCTTCTGACATTCTGGGACCTGACAGTATGTGTGACACTGGCATATTGGACTACATGTGTGGCTGAGTCACTGGCAGTGATTTCACATATAGGTCCAAAAATCTGACTAGTTCATTATGTTTTTATGTAAACATGTCTGGACAATTACAAATTGATATAGATATTTTCTCCTCAATTACTTTTCTTTATTCTTTATCTTACTGTTGGGCCATTGCATTAAGGTTGAAAAAATATGTATATATGTAGGTTAAATGATCCATGAATTTTCAGTATAGTCAGAGGATGTTACAAATTTTTATGTAAAAAGAACATGTTATATTTGGTAGGGCTGGGGATATCTGAAAGGGATAATGGAAAGATCTGTTCCCCTTTCATTGATTTCTATTTCAGGGAATGATACTACCAAAGACCCATCTGATCAAGTCAGAAATTTTAACATCATAAATTCTTCCTTCCACCTCCTCCCCCATCTAATCAATTACTAAGACTTGTTGGTTCTACCTACGAAGAGTCTTGTCGTTTCCAGGCCTCTGGCCACAACTGCTATGGCTCATCAGAGTCTTATCATCTGTGACACAGATTATTTCAACTCTACCCAGTTTTCTGAGGAGTTTTTAAAAACATGTAAATCTGATTATATTTGCACTCAAAATTGTTGTCTACTCCCTATGGCATACAGAAAAAATAGTCTTTTAACATGAAAATAAGACCTTTTCTGATCTAGCCCAACATCTCGACTAGTGTCACCTCCTATCTAATGTCCTCTCACTCCTACAGTTCTCACCTTGCACTTTCCACTCCAGCAACATAAACTACACTTTAATTTCCAACCTACCTTGTTCTTAAAACCCTCAATGACTTTGCACATGCTACTTCCTCTATTTTAGATGTCACCTGGAAAACTCTCCTCTAAAAATATCCTGACTTCCTAAGGAACACTTCTCTTTTTCACTAAGGTTGTCCTATTTTCTTCCACTTTGCCATCCTCCCTTTATGTTATTTTTTTTTCCTTTTGCATGTGTGGTCTTATTAAGTTAATAAATGACCAGGTTTTCTGTTTCAACAGTTAAGTTTAATTCATATAAAACACTAACTACCTGCTTTTATATGAACCACCCATGCTAAAAATATTTCCTTCCATTTTAGCAGAAATAATTTTAAAAGAGGGTCTCCTTTTAGAAAACATCGAAATCTCTGCCTGGGAAATTTTATTCCCAGTTTTATTCCCATTACAATTTGAATAAGACAGCACACTTAATATATAATATACATATTACATATATAACATTCATGGCACTATTGTTTATCATAGTAAACTAGATAGATAAGAAATGAATTAATTAAATATATTTAATGAAGTACTCTGCAGCAGTTTAAAAGAATGAGGTAGAGCTCTATATGCTCTATAGAGATGTTGGGTTACATTAGCCAAAAAGATGAAGAACAGTAAACATAGTATAATTCAATTTCTGTGCATAATACAAAGTATATGTATATATATGCTAACATTTTTCTGGGGGATAATGAGAACCTTATAATGATTATTTAAGGGAGAGGGAGTTTGTGTGTGTGTTTGTGATGAGGTAAGGGAGGTTTTACCTCTAACTTTCTGTTTTACGTGAGTACACATTTTTATCTTTATGACAAGAGTAGAATTGTGGGCCATTTTACTTTCTTATACTTTCCTGTATTAAAAAAGACATATAAATTTGTATTAAAAATGAACATTCACAAGTGACTCTCAAACTTTATTGTGTATCAGAATTACCTGAAGTACTTTTTAAAAAGCAGATTCCAAATTCCTATCTCAAACTTCTGTATTAGAATCTCTATATGTTAGGGACCTAAGAAGATGAATTTAACAAGGATCTCAGGTCATTCTGGCACAGGTGCTATGAGCAATATTCTTTGAGAAATTCTGCAGAGCAACTAACTGATACTTCAGATTCATACCTCTGTATGTTTAGGACACCTTCACCAGTAGTTATAATAATAATAAGTTCTGAGGATAAAATGAGATAACCCATATAGATCACTTAGTGCAGTGCAATGTGCTGAGCAAATGCTACTGGGGGAGTGGAGGTATCCATTGTTTGGTTTAGTTTGGTGTTTTCATTATTGTTGTCCATTTCTACTTTTAGTTTAAAGATTCCCAAAAAGAGGGCACCTGGGTGGCTCAGTGGGTTAAAGCCTCTGCCTTTGGCTCGGGTCATGATCCCAGGGTCCTGGGATTGAGCCCCCGCATTGGGCTCTCTGCTCAGCGGGGAGCCTGCTCCCCACCCCCTGCTCTGCCTACTTGTGATCTCTGTCAAATAAATAAATAAAATCTTTTTTAAAAATTCCCAAAAGGAAACCAATTATTTAAATAAGCTGAGACAAGAAATTGTACATTGAGAAAAATTGTTCTTTGAGAACTTTTAAAAAATGTTTAGTGTCCTTTCCTATTTTTCACTGAAAATAGGCATTTTTTCATTTGGAATAACAGTTACATATAAAATCATATTTAACTATTGGATGCTATTATTTTATTATAAGGTTTTATTTTTCCATTACATATATGAATTTTCATGATGCTTCAGAATCAAGATTTATCTTGTGTGGCGATACATATCTTAAAAAACAAAAAGTCAAAAAAAAGGTCAGTGGCAGAATATTATTTGATTTACAAGAGTGTGGTCTTCTTTACATTTTTCAAAACGTATTATTATTATAAGGTGGAAGACACAAAAATATGGGGAGAGCTACTGCTGATTCTATGCATTATGATTCATACTCCGTTTGCCATTTCTCTGGTGAAGAGGTTCAGAACGAGTCTCCCCTCCCCCCACTTTGTCACATGGATTATTTTGAGCTGAAGACAATCAAACCCCAAAAGACTCAGGAAGAGCTTTGTATGTCCTCCTTAACTAAAAGAATTTAGATAGCCTGGTCTAGGAAGAGAGCTATCACCAGGGATACTATAAAGAGTATGGGCTAGGAGGGGTGGGATGAGGGTGGAGTTTGGCAGGACAGGTCTGTTCAGATTCCTCTCAACACCCAGTTGTCTCTGCAGGCATGGCAAACATCTAATTATCAAACATCTGCTCTTCTTGTCATCTTATGAGTCACCCTCCACCCCTTTGAAGTCCCAAGTCCCTAACCTATTCCTTAGCTCAGGATAGCATTTAAGCCTCAACTGTCTGACTCATCCTTGGGTCTCATATTTTTTATGGGGCTCCTGAACATATATAATTAAATCTGTTTTCCTCCTGTTAATCTATCTTAGGTCCATTTAGTTAATAGGCCAACCAAAAGAATCTAGAAAGGTAGAGGAAAATTTTGTCCTCCTCTATACTAGTGTAGAAGGTGTGTGCTTGTAAGTCCTGCGGTCAAAAGATAGATAGTAAATATCCTGGCAAACACTGTAATCAGCTTCTCATGCTACATGTCCACCAGAAAACTGACAGTGAAACACAGCCAAGAGCACAAAAAATAGCTAGTGGATTTGTAGCCAGTTGTAAATCTCGATCAACCAGCTCCACTTACTCCATCTCTGATGACATCTTTTGAAGCTCCAGGGACATGCAGAGCAGCCTGTCACATATAACTCATTTAATCTTTCAAGGCATTGCACAAATGTTATTGCTGTAAAGGAAAAAGGGGTTAGCTATGCCTTTCTCAGGGTTCCCCTTTTCAGGGGTATTCCGATGGCCGCCTGGGATCTGGTTTAGTGGCAGTTTTATCTGAACCTGCCCTCAACAAGCAGCCCTACCTAGCACATATCTTGGCTTCCTCATCAAATGTTAACTCTACTAATGATTTGATCCAATCTGACAAACTGTATCTGTAATAGTAGCAGTAGACAGATTACATGGTAACAGGATCCCTGTGCCACCTAAATCTAAAGATTGAACTAATGTGGAAATTTGGGGCTCTAAAGTCAGTGAGTAGAAAAATGTTTGTCTTTTGTTTTATGTGGTGCTGGGACTTTGAAAAAACATATTTTATACTTAACATTATCATTTTATATTTTAAAAAAACCAAAAAACTGCATCATTTTTTAAAAATGTAAGCTGTAGAAAATAAAGTCCTTAACTCGGAAAGGATTCAAAGAAAAAACTTTGATGTTCTTCTTTTAAAAGATTCTCATTGAGGGAGGTGGAAGCTTCCCCAGTGACCAGTTGTTTTCATCGGGGTGTGTGGGAGTCTTTAATGATTTTCAAAGAGCACATGAATTGAAGAGGTTTCACTAGTCTAATTAGTCTGTGTGTTGAGTGATGTGGCTGGGCGTGCCCACTGATATTTCTCTGTCTTCTCCTCTTCTAATTTCTGGCCCCTGAAAATAGATAAAAGAGAGTTCTCCCACTGACTCACCAAGCCCAGTCTTGTTACTGTAAATGACAACTACCTGCATGTCCTGGGCTTACCTTTCACCCCAATCCCAATAACCTTAAAACTTTGGGATATGGGGGCGCCTGGATGGGTCAGTAGGTTAAAGCCTCTGCCTTCAGCTCAGGTCATGGTCCCAGGGTCCTGGGATCGAGCCCCACATTGGGCTCTCTGCTTGGCGGGGAGCCTGCTTCCCCCTCTTTCTCTGCCTGCCTCTCTGCCTACTTGTGATCTCTCTCTGTCAAATAAATAAAATCTTTAAAAAAAAACCTTTGGGATATGATATTTATATACTCTTTTTACTAGGAATACTATCTGACACAAAGCATTCTTTTGCTTTTAAAATGTTACTCAAAGGAACTTTTGCTGAGGAGTTCTACTCTTTTTAATAAGGTAATTTAATACACCCTATTAAATTGTCCTGGAAAAAAATTATACCCTCTCAAAAGAGAGCAATCTACTGGCTTCTTACCAGCAAACTTGAGCTGAACTCAAATGTCTTTTGAACCTGACAACTTGTAAGTGAGTGATTTCTTGATTGATTTTTAGACTTCTAACAATGCTCTTCAGAGCTCTCATTCACTCCCTGAAATGTCACTAACCTTGGTTCTGGGGTGCTGGGAAGTCTATTAGAAAAAATAATCTAGAAAATAGGACTCTCTTCGTCTGAAAGAGTTAATACAAGAGAGGAGAAGTGTAATTGCCTCTCATCCATAGGTGTCTTAAATTCTTAAACATTCTAATTTTAGTAACCTGCCAGTACATAAGACAAGGATAACAGTGAACGAAAGAACCTGTGTAATGGTTTTGTTACATTCTCAGGTAAGATTTATGCTTTAAGATATGTACTGTTAACTGAATATGAAAATGTTTAGGGAAATATGAAAAATGGTATGTAGACCTAAAAGCATTGGCATTCTTTAGCTTAGTATATATATTTTATATTAAACTACAAAACAAATGAATGGTCATTATTTGATAATTTAGAAACAAATGGAAAGAAACTGTACTCTTTCTTCTTGCACATTCTTGACAGAGTGTGAAACAGTATTGCAGAGAATAAATGATATTTTTTTCTAGCGTTTCTAAAATGCAAAGGTAAACAGAATTTAAAGTTGCTCTCTAATCACTAATATATTTCGAATGTGTTTTGAGCTGTGTTGTTTCCATTAAAATCTGAAGCTACATGGTTGAAATAATACGGAGTAGAATGCTAAAAACATCAGAAAGTTAACCAAAAACATAGTTATGAGCCACCAATGACAGGCAGGCACCTCTTTCTTCTAATCAAGCACTTCAAAGTAATCATCTCCTTCTTAAAATCCTTCACACAAGAAGAGATCATGCACCGCTGTGAGCACAAATATCTGGGCATTTTCTCCCCTGGCTGACATATTAAATAATAAGAAACCAACATGACATTACAAATGAGAGCTTCTCTAACTGCTTCCAGGAGACCAGGCCAACCAGCCCACCCGAGAGTCCAGAATCATTCTGATACAATTTACAAACACTCCTTCCTGGGAGAAGATGAACCGACATCGGTGTTGAGCGGCCTCAGACAAATGCAACGGGGCCACATACCATCGTGTTTACCATGCTATCGTCTGTTCTTTCCCTTTCTTCCTTGGCATTTGAGCAAAAAGCCGGTGGGTGTGTTGCTAAAACATTGCAGATTTTACATGCACCATAAATACTCTCCACAAGTCCACCACAGTGTTCCAAACTGAAGTCAAGCTCCTGCCCTTAGACCTACCTTAGCCTGTGGATATTTTTCTCCAGGTAGTTCGTGATTTCCCATTGTTTCAAAGTCCTCACAAACCGGGGCAGATTTTTCTAAGAAGTGCATCTAAGGACAGGATCAGAGATCCATAGGAATATAAACTTTTCTCAAAAGAGTAGATTGAAAAAGTTTTTAAGGAGGAAGTTAAAAAATTTCTTAAATGGCATTGGAAGAACATAGTAATGAGAAAATGGCTAAGACTCAGGTTCTTAAAACTATTTTTGGAGCCACTGGTCTGATACAGCTTTCTCTTCCATCGAAGTTCACAGAACTGCTCTCCCCAGGCTGTGAATCCCTTGAGAGAGGCTCTGACTGGCTCTGGTTGGAAGAACACAGTGGGCCAAGCTTGTTTGGGGTACCTCTGCTTCCGCCAGCTCCTTCTTCTCTCATTGCCTCCCTGTCCCATGTTCAAGTGCCTATGGAGCCCCTTGGTGTTGGGGTCCTGTCTCTGAGTAAGGAGCCATCCATATTTAAACCCTTTCCTCTGTTCTCACCAACCCCACCCCACCCCCAATTCAATATGCCCCTCCCTCACATTTTATTCTCATAGATGAGAAATTCTTAAGAGACCCCTGGATGGCTCAGTTAAGATTCTGACTTTTGATTTCAGCTCAGGTGATGATCTCAGGGTCATGGGATCAAGTCCTGCCATGAGCCCTCTAGCAGGCTCTGTGCTCAGCAGGAAGTCTGCTTGAGATCCTCTCCCTCTCCCTTTGCCCCTCTCTCCACTTGCACTCCCAAGTTCTTTCTCTCTCCCCCAAATAAATAAATAAATCTTAAAAAAATTCTTAACAGTGTGATTCATTTTCTAGCAAAGCTTATCAGATTGGGGCCAGTAGGTTTTTGAGTCACTTATCTCTCTCTCTCTCTCTCTCTCTCACACACACACACACACACACACATCACCGTGGGAATGATGGGGGAAAGGTATCCTTGGCTTCCACTCCTGGTTCCCACTGAAAATTTATAAGTGGAGTAGTAGTTAAGAAAATTGCCTTGTGAGTGGGAATGGTGTGGAGGCAAGAAACATAGCCTTGTGGCATTAACAAAGTAACTGGGACTTGTTAATGAATCAATGAATTTATACTAAACTATGTCTAAAGTAAAATCCATTTTATTTTAAAACCGTGTAATCCTTTAAAAATAGAACTGATTTCAATGTTGAGAATTAGAATAGGTTGGATGGGGCAACATTTTGAGGCACTCTTTCTATTTCATAAGAGGCAAAGGCCTCCTCCCTCACATAAACCTGGGTGTGTGGAGTTAGCCATTGAATATGGACACACACAATGGGGTGAGTCTTCCCTAAAGACACAAACAAAACAACAAAACCAAACCCTGCCACAACCCACACAGTAAGCTCCTGATTATACGGCTGAGGCTTTCCCTTCTCAGAAGGGACTAGAAGTTGAATTTGGAGAATGCTAGCCAATACATGGATATTTACCTGTTTTAGATGGGATGGGACAATGAAGTGGGACAGTTTGGTACTGATGTTTCTCTGCCCTACTCACCCACCCCCCGCTTCCACTGTTCAAATCCTCAACAAGGATCATGGGTGCAAGATGAAACCAGAAAAATAGGCTGACTCTATTAAAATTGTTTTGTTATTTTTCTAAAATACAACGGGAAGATATTTGAAGGATTTTGAACTATGGAGATGGTATTAAATTCAAATTTTAGAGAAAAATCACATTAAAGTAAGATAGTTTAACATTCTAGTACTAACTACCCAGGTTAAAATCCTGTTATAGTTGGGCACCACTGATTAAAACCTTAAATTCGTATTCATTCTTATTACTTTTCTTTTTATTCTTTTTTTTTTCTTAAAGAATTTATTAATTTGACAGAGAGAGAGGGGAAGAGAGAGAGAGAGAGAGCACAAGCAGGGGGTGCAGGAGAGGGAGAAGCAGGCTCCCCACTGAGCAGCGAGACTGATACAGGACTCAATCCCTGGACCTTAGGATCATGACCTGAGCCAAAGGTAGAGGCTCAACTGACTGAGCCACCCCGGAGCCCCCTTTTCTATTTCATTCTTGACTATTGAATTTCATTTCTAATTTACACAAGTAGTTCCTAATGATATGCTCTTTCTTGCTTTTTGTCCACACTCTTTTTTTTTCACAGATTTTATTTATTTATTTGAGAGAGAGGCAGTGAGAGAGCATGAGCGAGGAGAAGGTCAGAGGGAGAAGCAGACTCCCCGTGGAGCTGGGAGCCTGATGCGGGACTCGATACCGGGTCTCCGGGATCATGACCTGAGCCGAAGGCAGTCGTCCAACCAGCTGAGCCACCCAGGCGTCCCAAGTCCACACTCTTCAAAAACTTCACTGTGATTCCAAATGTTCAAAATATTTAGATGTCTTTATTTATATCTAAATACAAATGTTATGCAGTAAACACACGCTATTATTCACTGAGCACTACAAACCAACAAGATGAGATGGCTTTCCTCCAGCGAGCAGTGGATTCAAACCAGAAGTGATGAGGCTAGAGCTTCAGTGCTCCGTTTTGTTTTGTTTTGTTGAAATGCTGATGGGAGCCAAACTTAGGAATTCAATGTCAGCAGAGAAAAGCAAAGGGTCAGGGGTAAGAGTGGAAGAATTAGCTAAGAGGAGCTGGAGAGGCCAGGTATGCACTGATTTGTGTTACAGTTTTAAAAGAGAGGTTGCCTGGAGAGTAAGAAGAAATAAGGGATGAAAGCCAAATAGTAATTCTTCTCAAAGCTGACTAAAATTTGACTGGGATTTATGGGCCTTGAGAGCTCTCTATGACTGCTCCATGTTTCTTGTACTTTTTTTTTTCTTTTTGTGTATGTTTTTCACCCCTTGCAGTATGTTAACTTTAGAGTTTCTTAAGAATTAAAATAAGCCTAATAAAAGTTCTGGGAGTAGAATTTTTGAAGAGTTTGCAGGATGGATGAACATTTCATGTGACATTTACACGTCTCTACATGGAAATACAGCTACGGGTTTGTTTTTATTATTACTATTTTTATAAAGATTTTATTTATTTATTTGACAGATAGAGATCACAAGTAGGCAGAGAGGCAGGCAGAGAGAGAGGAGGAAGCAGGCTCCCCGCTGAGCAGAGAGCCCGATGCGGGGCTTGATCCCAGGACCCTGGGATCATGACCTGAACTTAAGGCAGAGGCTT